>QGKV02001556.1:20794770-20808985 GCA_003260655.2 Brassica cretica
TTTTTTTTTTAAATTTTGGTTTTGAAGGCAGTTTGTTACTTGAATAGCTACGGTAAAGATTTTAAAGGCGGGCTTTTTCGCTTTCAGAGTGGGGAACCAGCAACCATACCTCCCTCTGCTGGAGTAAGTATGTTCTTTTTTCACTTGGCTCAATGGCTACTTAGTTGGATGATGAGTTTGGTGTCTTGAGAACAGGATGTTATCATGTACACTGCTGATGACAGGAATATTCATTCTGTTGATGAGGTTGGCCTTGTTTACTTCAGCCTCCCTCATGTCTTCCGTGTACATGTAAAGTAACTAATGGCTGCTTTACAGGTAACAGATGGGGAAAGGTTAACTCTTGCTATGTGGTTCACCCGGGATTCATCCCACGACGAAGATTCCAACCTCATTTCCCGTCTTTCTCAATGCGCATCTCCCGAGTTTCCCCTTCCTTTGCCTGCATCCGCTAACATGTACTGGTTCTGTCCCCATCAACATGCTAATCTAAACACAGGTTTTGATATCTGCGTTGCGAGGTTGCATCTTCTTGGTTTTGACGTACATAGCTTACCAGAGGAAGATCGTTCTCTAGATGCCTCTGAGCAACTCATGGGGCTAGTACAACTAGCTAAAGGAGGAGAGTTGCTCGCCCGGAAATTTACCAACGTTCTTCACGCTCTTCAGGTTGTTCAGTTCTGCCATTGGAAAGCTTCTGAACTCAAAACCTCAAAGGTCGGATCTGACGCTGTAGAAGAGGTGAAAGCTATGTCCCGACCTCAGTTAGAAACTATCAATGCCCTGAATGCAGTTTTCCTGCCAGATGAGGGCCTTGTAACCACTACCTTCGGATATTTATGTTCCAATGGGGAAGAGAAGGATTCACTTAACTTGACTGATGCATCATCCGCGATTGCCTCTTGGGAAGAGTATACTTGTAAGCTACTCAAGGAGCTATTATCATCCTTGCCTCAGTGGGAAACGTATCAGACTCTACACAAAGTCGAATCCGGTTAGAAATTAATCTTTGAGTTAACAGATCTTCATGGTTCTTAGGACTTTTAGACCGGCCTGTTGTTTGGTTTGTTTTTCTTTTACTTTTTAATGTTTTTTCAATTGTTATTCACTTATTTGTAACAAAAAATATAAAGATGAAAAATATTTAAAATTAAAATGTTGGTAACGACGATATTCGGAACATTTTATATCTTATATATTAAAACAGAATTCACAACCGTGATTCATGTGTGATTTTTTTAAAAATGAACCTAATGGATCTATTCCTCGAAAGTCTTGTTACATTTAATATCTAATCTTATCATTTAAATTTTGGGCATACCAGAAATTTTTATGGGTCTATCAATAATTGGATTTAAACAATAGATGATCTATTGGATTTATAGATAGTATAAATTAAATAGATATAATTTAATGTTGTAATATTATACCTCTATATGCTAAATATTTAAATATTTGTCGATGTTAACTTTTAAAATTATAAAGTTTTTTTTTTAAACAACAAAAATCATATTATCTAACAATGATTAATTTTACTAGCTTAAACCAATGAAAACAAATTTGAAACTATGTAGTTTATTTTAAAAATTTTTTTAAAAAAATCTTATATATTAAAACAGAAGTCACAACCTTGATTCATGTGTGATTTTTTTTAAAAATAGACATAATAGACCTATTCCTAGAAAGTCATGTTATATTTAATATATAATCTTATCATTTAAATTTTGGGCATACCAGAAATTTTTATTGGGCTATCAATAATTGGATTTAAACAATAGATGATCCATTGGATTTATAGATAGTATAAATTAAATATATATAATTTAATGTTGTAATACTATACCTTTATATGCTAAATATTTAAATATTTGTCGATGTTAACTTTTAAANAACCCAACTAAATATCTAAAAGACTAAAAGCCCAAAAATATCCAATATTTTAAATATATTTTTAAAATTTGAAATTTTACCCAAAACCTGAAACTATAACAGAAAACGCGAATCCAAAATTTACAATAATATTTTTATACTGAGAACATATATGAATTACTCAAATATACATAATATGAACAAAACATTCTGGGTACTTTGGGTACCCGGAGTCCAACAAAGACCCGCAGGTCCAAAAAATCTAATAGGTACTTTTTTTCTCAATCCCGAACCTAAACCTGTATTTCGTATTGGTTTGGTTCGTTTATCAAATTTGGGTAAAATTTTCATACTTAAGAAAGAGTTACATAAGAGTGTATATAAAAAATCTCGAATAAACTTATTCATAAGTTATATAATTTTAAACAAATTTATGTATTCGATATAATACAACTTTATAACATAATAATAAACAATTCCCTCAAAATACTATCTCATATCCAACTTCGTATATAATCCATAAAATCTAGTTTCTATTTAATTTTGAGGGAATTTTAATTTAATAAAAAAAAAAAGCAATCAGATGTAAGAGTACAAAACATACATTATTGAATATCCCTTCAAAAAAAGAAACAAAGAGATCAACACGAGTCAATAGACACTGAACACGTAGTTGCACCAGAAAAAAAAGACACTACACGTTCCCTCTTTTCACGCGCAAAGAATCTGTTTGACTAATCACAGCTTTTCTCACTAATCAACATCACTAAAAAAAACCAACAAGACAATTAATTAACTATCCACCGATATGCAGACAACAAACCAAGAAAATAGATCATGTAGTAGTAGTCTCTATATTTAGATTATTGATTAATCTGATAATCTATTAAGTGAAGGCTGATTAATTAACACAATCCAGTAGTAGTAGTAGTCTTCTTCTTTCCTCTCGCTGTCTTTCTCCATTTACAAGAACAAAGAGATAGAAAGAGAAACAACTGTTGACATCATTTAAATCTCACTCTCTCTCACTATATCTATACATTGCATTTGGATCCTGAGGATTGTGGATGCGTTTGTGAGAGAGAGAATCATCAGATCGGAGATGTCGGATGTTTCAGCCGAGGGAGGTTACTCGGAGACGCCTTATCCGTCGCTGACGGTGTCGGCGTCTTACAAAGAGAGCAGCGGAGGAGGAGGGAAAAGCTCGTCGAGGAGGAGACCGGTTCGGCCCAGCTTCGACGCCTCCGCAGCCGCCGACAATGAGTTCATCACTCTGCTCCACGGCTCGGATCCGGTGAAGCTGGAGCTTAATCGCCTTGAGAACGAAGTCAGAGGTAGAGCTTGAACTAGTGGTTTAGTGTGTCGATTCAGATCTAAGGATTTTGTTTTTTGAATGTTTTTTTCTCAGATAAGGATCGAGAGTTGGGCGAAGCGCACGCTGAGATCAGAGCGTTGAGGTTATCTGAGAGGCAGAGAGAGAAAGCTGTTGAAGAGGTGTGTAGTGTTTGTTATGAATCATCATCACTTGCTTTTAGTTTCTATATAATGTCTCTCATGTTGTTTTTGGAATTGTAGCTTACTGATGAGCTTACTAAGTTGGAGGAGAAGCTCAAGTTAACTGAATCTCTTCTCCAAGGCAAAGTAAGTATCGAAAACCCCTCCTTAAGCATCAGTTCTTGTTTCTCATTTGGCTGGTTATTTGATTGTCATCTTTGTTGCAGAATCTAGAAATAAGGAAGATCAATGAGGAGAAGAAGGCCTCCATGGCTGCTCAGTTTGCAGCTGAAGCCACCTTAAGAAGAGTCCACGCTGCTCAAAAAGATGATGACATGCCTCCTATTGAAGCCATTCTAGCCCCTTTAGAAGCTGAACTTAAGCTTGCACGCTCTGAGGTATTTTTAAAGGTACTGTCTACTTGCATATTCGGACATTGATCTTTAAACGATGTTTTCTGCATAGATTGGGAAGCTTCAAGAAGATAATAGAGCCTTGGACCGTCTCACTAAATCAAAAGAAGCGGCTTTACTTGATGCTGAGAGGACTGTTCAAACTGCCATGGCAAAAGCTGCCTTAGTTGATGATCTTCAGAATAAGAACCAAGAGTTGATGAAACAAATTGAAATCTGTCAGGTGCCCTATTCATCATCATCCTCTTCTTTCTAACTAGTTACTAGTTCCTTAACTATCTATTTATCTCTTTGATGGTTTAGGAAGAAAACAAAATTCTAGACAAAATGCACAGGCAAAAGGTTGCTGAGGTGGAAAAGCTAACTCAGACTGTACGAGAGCTGGAAGAGGCTGTTCTTGCTGGTGGCGCTGCTGCTAATGCCGTGAGGGATTACCAGCGCAAGTTCCAAGAGATGAATGTAATTTTGTCACACTTCTTAAAGATGATTGAAAGTGAATAGAGTTTTTTTCCAACTCTCTTGCTTTGTTTTTGTAGGAAGAACGAAAAACTCTAGACCGGGAACTTGCGCGTGCAAAGGTTACAGCAAACCGAGTTGCGACGGTGGTTGCAAATGAATGGAAGGATGGTAATGATAAAGTGATGCCTGTGAAGCAATGGCTTGAAGAAAGAAGGTTTCTACAGGTTCACTTTTGATATATGATTGCCTTTGAATGTGGATTCTTTGCTGTGACAAAGGCACAACTCTGAACTCTCTTGTTGCAGGGAGAAATGCAGCAGCTACGTGACAAGCTTGCTATCTCAGACCGAGCTGCGAAATCTGAAGCACAACTAAAAGTATGTGTTGGACATCTTCTAACATTTGATATTTGTTTAAACTAAACTATACGTTTGTACAATTTTTCAGGACAAGTTTCAACTACGGCTTAAAGTGCTTGAAGAGACGCTGAGAGGCACCTCAAGGAACACAACTGAGGGAAGAAGCATGAGTAATGGACCCTCTCGCAGGCAGTCACTCGGTGGATCAGATAATCTACAAAAGTTCGCATCAAATGGCTTTTTGCCAAAGAAATCTCCATCTTCTCAGATGAGGAATGCCTTTACTTCTAACTCCTCCTCGGTGTTGAAGAACGCTAAAGGAACATCTAGGTCATTTGATGGAGGTACAAGATCATTGGACAGAGGCAAAGCACTCCTAAACGGACCTGGTAAATATTCATTCAACAAGGCTTGTGATGAAGGGAAAGAATCAGAGTCGCCTAGTGCCTGGAAAGAAGATTCAGAGGAGAAGACAACAAGTGAGCTCCCTCCGCCAACAACTGAAGACAACGTCCCTGGGGTTTTGTATGATTTGCTTCAGAAGGAAGTAGTTGCCTTGAGAAAATCTTCACATGAAAAGGATCAAAGCCTCAAAGACAAGGATGATGCCATAGAGGTAAATCTCTGAATATGATTGTAAAGACACCCTTATGAATGGAAGTTTATATATATATATATATATATATATATATATATATATTGTTTTTGGTAGATGTTAGCAAAAAAGGTTGAAACGTTAACAAAAGCAATGGAGGTTGAAGCAAAGAAGATGAGAAGGGAAGTAGCTGCAATGGAGAAAGAGGTTGCTGCTATGCGTGTGGATAAAGATCAGGATAACAGAACTAAACGATCTTCAAGCACTAAGAACTCATCCAACACCGCCCAGATTCTTGCTGGAAGGTATATAGCAGTGTTGAATATCACTTATTTTGATATTGTGCAGTTTACTTGATCTATTACCATTATATAAAAAATCAGACTGAACTTGGTCTTCTTCTGCAGAGCTGCTGGACGAAGTGGGTTAACGAGGAGCACACAATGAGATATGATTGAAGTGATTGGTTCTCGTGGACGTATCAGTTTATAGGCTGGTGTGCTCCTTTTTTAACCTTATGTCTTCTTATTTCACTTGCTTTCTTTACATCCTCTTGTGATTTATTGAGCTACCATAAAACTGATGAGAATGCTATCTATGGTACCAAAAGAGAAAAAGAGAGAGAGAGAGAGATGAGTATGCTTTCTGACTTAGATCAGCTTACACTACTTAGCGATGAGGGGGAGGAGAGATGTTTGACATTTTGGTATAACATTTTCTATCCTGCAGAAGTAGTTTGCCTGGGCTGTATAGGTTTATTAGCTTTGTATTTGGAGCTTGTGTACTTACACTTGTTCGGTTTGTTCTTCAATTTACTTGAGGTGTTGTGTGATTATTTCTAGTTTTGATTTTGTTGTTATATGTCTCTCTATTTAGATCTTCAAGCCTACTATCTTTTATTTTTTAGTTGTTCAGTACATCAAAATCAAATCCTTCTCAAGATACTGTCTTGTGATAAATCGCAGAGCTTGGTTTACAGGTCCGAGTCATGGCGGCTAGTCAAGCAGAGTTCATGTAACCCATTTAGTATCCATTCCTTACCACCCAGGACCGACACTCTAGTCACTCTAACAAACGCAAGTGCTATGTCCCCAAGCAAACTCTGCTCTCTCTCACTCTCTCTCCTATTCTTTTTAGCTGTGTTTCAGCTATCTTCAATCCCAAGATGAAGTTGCTAAAGGAAAGAAGAAACTCGTTTCATTTCTTAATCTAATGTCAAAGGTTAATAAGAAGATGGCCACTAAAAGTTCTAGTCATTGTAGTACATAATGTAAGTATGAGATCTCTCTTATTACTCAACGTATAGTACAAGAGGGTCTCTTATTACTCAACGTATAGTACAAGAGGGTTTACATAATGTAAGTATGAGATCTCTCTTATTACTCAACGTATAGTACAAGAGGGTCTCTTATTACTCAATGAGTACAGTCTTAGGTCTAGGTTAAATACAATAAGTGTAGTTTCTATAAAAAGAGAATGAGAATATTGCAGCAGTAACTAGGCTGAGGTTATGTATCCTTGACACGCCCCCTCAAGATTGAGGGGCTGTTATCACTCCAATCTTGTTGCATAGCTCAGTAAATCGAATTCTCGATAGTGGTTTAGTTAAAGCATCTACAAGCTGATCTTTGGTGTTAACATGAGAAACACACAGCATTCCCTTC
Organism: Brassica cretica; assembly: GCA_003260655.2. NCBI lineage: Eukaryota > Viridiplantae > Streptophyta > Magnoliopsida > Brassicales > Brassicaceae > Brassica > Brassica cretica. The sequence continues at coordinate 20,801,624 of QGKV02001556.1, forward strand.
TGTATTTGACCTCTGATGAAGTGATAGTCTAGTGCAATATGCTTCATCTTTGAGTGAAAGATTGGATTGGCACACAGGAAAGTTGCACCTAGATTGTCACAGTAAATGGTCGGAGTTGCAGGGAGCTGGATATGTAGTTTCGGAGAGGATGTTACAGATCCAATGAATCTCTGCAGAAGCATTTGCAACGGCTCGATATTCTGCCTCTCCAAACTAGTTGACTCTGATACCATGTAAGTATGAGATCTCTCTTATTACTCAACGTATAGCACAAGAGGGTTTATATACAATGAGTATAGTCTTAGGTCTAGGTTAAATACAATAAGTGTAGTTTCTATAAACAGAGAATGACAATATTGCAGCAGTAACTAGGCTGAGGATACGTATCCTTGACACATAAAGCCATACTCATAAACTACTCTCAAGTAAAATAACATATACTAGGTTAAAAGATGAACATTATATATAAAAATTATTTTATGTATTAAATATTTTTACATATTATGAAATAATATATATATATATATATATATATATTTTGAATCATTAAAAGTCAGTAACTATTAAATATATAATAAAATTGGTGCAAACAGATAAATCAATTTTACTAATCCAAAAAATGTTTTTTTTATATTTGATAGGATATGTAATTAAATTTAAATGATACTAACACACATAGTATATTTTAGTGTATTTTTAATATTAATATCTATTAAATGATGATTTCTACTCATATAGTTTTTTGATCATTTGTATCTTTTATAGATTTTTTTTTTAAATTACTGCCGATAACAAAATTTTTATTATGGTATTAATAGTTTTAGTAATTTATAATTTTTTTAAAAAATAAGTTGCCAATATTCGTACAAAACTTTTATCAAAAAAAATTGTTCAAAGTAAATTTTGAAACTAAAATATTTATGCATTTTATATGGTTTATAGTTTAATTTAAAACGATATATATATATATATATTAATCTTAATAATTAAATTTTAAATCATGGATCACAAAATTTAAATGTGAAACTTTTGACAGATTTAGTAATTTATAGTCGTTTCTAAAAATTCAAAATATAACATATACAAAAAAATCTAAAATTTTATTATATGGTTATTGTGGTTGTTTAATTTATTTAATAGTTTAAAATTAAACAAATATGATAAAAGATATACTAATTTTTATCAAATCTTTATTATTCAAAATCATTAATTGCCCTATATACGTTAGTCACATTAGACAATTTTCGTAAATTTTATTTAAGAAAATAATAAATAATTAGTATATGGATAATAAATTTATTGTTAGTTTAATAAAAAACTTATTTATAATTAGATTGACCAACATATTTTTTTAATTATTCTAAGAATCATTCTAATGAAGACATGTGGCTACAAAAAGAAGTTGTAATGTTTCTGAAATAATATATAAGGGAAATAATATATAGGGGATGTCTCTCTTCCTTACAAATTTTCCTGTGGTAATATACAAACAAAAGATCTCTCTAGTAGTAGTCCATGATACTTCTCTCTGGTTCTTAAACAGCAGACATGGTCTGTTCTGAAACAGAAGCTAAGCCATGCATTAACCTGACAATCTCAGTAGTGTCATCCAGATAATACTTAGCCTTGCTTGGCTTTTGACCAACAGTACAAGCGAAAACCTCAGCTCTCGGCGCAATCGAAGGGCCTTCAGTGGAACTGCATATCACCTCAAACATGTCTTCATCAGACCGGTCATCTCCAATACACAGAACAAACTCAGGAGGTGTTCCTTTCTCTTGCATCATCGAAAGCATCCTTCTCGCTATAAGTCCTTTGCTCACCCCCTGCATTACAAATCAACAATAAAAAAGAAGATATACGGAAACAAATGTTCAGGTTCTTGTCAGGACACAAACCTGCGGCTTGACCTCAACATAGTTCTGTCCTCTCTTGACTGTTACAGGCTCATTAGCAAGGACACTCTCAAGATGATCTAGAAGCTCTTTAGCTTGACATGAGCCGAAATCAGGATCAGCATCCTCATAGCTCCAGACCAGAGCGGTCTCCTTGTCTTCGATCGTTGATCCATCTGTTGTCTCGGTGTAAAGCTCCATCACAGGCTCTGCAATTTGTTTCCAAGAACAATCTGCTGCTGCCACACAGTTTTCCCATTCTACATCCTTCCTCAGCCTGTGTCAGGGTCCTTTCCAGTTGAGCTAACGACCTCTGGTGTTATAAGATTGACAAGGAAACAAGAACAAGATTCAATTGATTACCTCAGAAAGTAGCCATGTTCAGCAGCAATCCCAAGCTTCTCACAAGGACTAAACCAGTCAGACAGCGTCTCTCGACTTTTCGCACTAACAATGAACACAAGATTGCTCTTGTCCCTACACAACGTATTCAATATCTCAATCGACTTCGACGAAGGTCTTTTATCAATAGACCCTTGTGGCATCAAAGTATCATCATAATCCAAAAGAATAGCTCTGGTCTTCGTCCTCTTATAAGCCGACACTATATGCTCCATCGACAGCTTCCTGAAGCTCTGGTCTAACGCCACAACCCTGAAACTAAGACCAAACCCAATCCCCCAACACCTCCTCCTCCCATGCTCGCCGCAGCTCCTCTCAAGATCTTGGAGGAAGCTACGAGCCCAGTAACCAACATCATGCGTGCTCACATACTTGTAATGCTTCTCATGCCTCAGCTGCTTCTCCGGCTCAGCCACTTCAAGCGCACTGTCCATCGCATCAGCCACCGCGTCAACGTTCCATGGATTAACACGAATAGCTCCGCTTAACGACGGAGAGCAACCAATGAACTCAGAGACCACCAGCATGCTTTTGTGATGATTCTCCACCTTCAGAATCTTGTCAAGCTTCTCATTCCCTTGACGCGAAACTATATACTCATAAGGGATAAGATTCATCCCATCCCTCACCGCTGTCACCAAACAACACGCAGCAACTACATAATAAGCAACCCTCTCGTAAAACCTCAACGGCGCATCGATCAACACTATAGGATCATATCCAGGCCTCCCAAAGATCTGGTTGATCCTTTTAACGGTTGAGTAAGTCTCAGCTTTCATCTCTTTAACATCTTTCCCTTTCCCTCTAGCGGGATTAGCTATCTGCACCAGCACAACCTTCCCTTGCCACTCGGGATGCTGAGTAAGCATCTGCTCCATAGCCAAGAGCTTCAAAGTGATCCCTTTGAAGATGTCCATGTCATCAACACCGAGCAGCATCCTCCTCCCCTTTTTACTATACTCCTCAATAAGCTCTTTCACTTTATTTTCCGTCTCGGGCAAGCTGAGAACCGACCGAAGCTGACCCATGTGGATGCCAACAGGTAAGATCTTGATGCTCACGGTTCTACCGTAATACTCAAGACCAATGTACCCTCTCTTGGACTCGTAAGTAAGTCCAAGCATCCTACTACAGCAAGACAGGAAGTGCCTCGCGTAGTCAAAGGTATGGAACCCTATCAAGTCAGCGTTCAGCAGCGCGCGGAGAAGCTCCTCTCTAATAGGCAAAGTTCTGTAAATCTCCGAAGAGGGAAAGGGACTATGGAGGAAGAACCCTAGCTTGACGCGGTTAAACCTCTTCCTCAAGAAAGTAGGCAGCACCATGAGATGGTAGTCATGTATCCAGACGAAGTCATCCTCAGGGTTGATCACTTCCATGATCCTATCCGCGAAGATCTTGTTCACGGAGACGTAGGCTTGCCAGAGGGAGCGGTCAAACCTCCCTCCCAGATCGGGAGAGAGTGGGAGCATGTAATGGAAAAGAGGCCAGAGCTGCTGCTTGCAGAAGCCGTGGTAGTATCTGGTGTAGAGATCTAGAGCTAAGAACGTGGGGACGCACTTGAAGTTTTCGAGGAGGAGTTGGTAGACTTCTTCTTGCTCGCTGGGGTGGATGTCTTCTTTTAAGCAGCCTACGTAGATGACTTCGGTGGTGGCTTCTTCGGATCCTAATCCGTCTTTTAATTGGAGGAGGAGAGAGTTCTCGTCTAGAGAAAAGGTCCAGCCTTTGCTACTACAACAATGGGTTGTGCTAGTACCAGTACTAGTACTACTCTCTAGCTTTCTTTGAGCTCGTATTGGTAACTCGTTGGCTACGATGATGATACGGTCTTTTGGGGAGAGATCGGAGGAGGTGCTTTCTTTGGAGTCGTTGTCGATGTTGGACATGATTCCTGCGACGGCCATGATGCGGGGGATCTGCCGGTTCATGCGGCCGAAGGTGGGAGAGTCTCCTGAAGCGAGCTCGAGCAGGTTTGAATACGATCTTGAAACCATTTTTTTGTTTGTTTGTTTCTTGGGATTAATTAACTGCTGAAAAAGAGAGAGGAACTTTTTGTTGTTGTCTTGAAGAGATCAGGTTCTTGGTTTTTCAGACAAGTGATGTAGAGAGAGGTTTAAAAGAGAAAGCAAGGGTCTTTTTAAGTCTTGAGGAAAGGAATAGATTCAAGAATATTTACAGCGTGAAAGCAGCTCAAAAACATTGAACGTGAGGTTTAAAATTTCTAACGAAAAGAAAGAGATTTCTGACTGTTGATGATGAGAAATGCTTATGCTGTTTTGGATGGACAGCTTGAGTTTTGCTTTTTTAAAATGATTGAGAGTGAGATTAGGAATTTAAAATTGAAAACTAAAAGCCAAAAAAATGAAAGAAAACTCTTTTCAGACAGAAGCTTGTTGCGCATGTGAACTTTACTCTTTTTAGTTTCAATGGAAGACTGTACTGTAAAATTATCAGCTGTAGTACTTTCTTTGATAACTGTTGTATTTGAATCGTGCGATCGAAGATGTTTTGGTAAGAGTCGTATGTATCGAACGGTCAAAAAGCTAAGAGCACGGAAAGTAGGATGTATCCTCACGTCGAGAATTTATTTGATCTTATCCGTTAGTGGCTTAGACCAAAGTGGGACCCATAATTAGCTGTCCGAGCAAATAAATTAGTTTTTCTTTTTTGTCAACTGCAAATAAATTAGTTAAGAAATGAATAATGGGGTTTTGGTATCAGCAAGACATCCACGTGGTCTCTGTTTATCTACCCTAATTAGATTGCTCGGCGTACTACGTGGCGAGATCTAGAGCTTTTGTCAGCAAAAGAGTGAGTATTCAATGTGATCTAAAACATCCAAGTCAGTAATACAAAAAAAAAACTTATACGAACTTTATCATATTCTTATCATTATCGATTCCCTCAAAAACAAAATACAAGCAGACCCAACATACAATGTGATTACAACACTTAACTTAAAATTTTCTTAAATGAGACAAATGTTGCCGAGAATATCGTTAATGTAGACTATATAAATTAGTATAGGGGGCACACCAAGTCAGCAACTGCCAACTGGGGCATGTCTAGGAGTTGGCAACCTACAAGGCGATTCTGAAAAAAGAAAGATGCATAAAAAGTGTTTTGCAACAAACTTTGCGTTGTAAATTTAAAGAATATTGTAATGTTAGAAGTGCTTGAAGTTGTCTTCATAATCTATGAGACTATGAAATGAAATTTTAACTCAAGAAAACTACATCATTATCAATTTACCACATGAAACTGTAGAAAGACTGATGTCTCCAAAAGTTGCATATACAGTAAGGGAATGAATGCAAATGTCTTTGTTTTGTTCATTCGACCGGGCCTTTAATCACATGACATTCACGACCAGATCTCCGAAAGTTGTTCATTCAGCAAAACCAGAGGCGAAGCAGGAAGTTTATATAACGGGTGCACCAATATTAATTAAAGTAAAAAATAGTAAATGCTTATTACAATTTAAATATTAAAAACGATATTTTATAATAGCATTCTTCTTTCATTCATGGCTTGAAATCGGATCAACACTTCTTTTTGTGACATCTTTAAGCAATTCTTTCTCGATAAAACAAATGAGATAATCACTTAAAAATGATCTCCCATTCGATTTCGTAAAGCTGTCTTCACTAGTTTCATTGCAGAGAAACATCTTTCAACAAAACCAACTTCAAAAGCCTATAAACCAAAGGATGTGCAATATGCTTTTGTGTTTCTACCATCAGAAGAAAAAGATCTCCAAGACTCTTCAGATTTTTAAATCATTGATTATGTCGTACATTGTCGATGAATATACCAAGTTGTTGCTCAAGAGATAAACAGTCCATAAAACTGATCCGGATATAACTTAGCCAACTTCACCAACTTTGACTTGTCAAATCCACGAAAATCACCATTAGGATTTAAGGAAGCCATACAAATAAGCAGCTCAATGTTTACCTTAGTAAAACGATCATTGAACTCTTGAAGTTGCAGATCCAAAGTTGCATTAAAGCAATTAACCTTATAGTGATGTAAATTAGTGATGTTGGTTTTTTTCCTTGGCCTCCGAGAATCAATAAAACTTTCTTCCATATTAAGCATCTGAGTTTCATGTTTCTCACAGAAAGAAGAAACTGTCAACATAAGTGAATCCCATCCATCATTTTTTACTCTCTGTAATTCCCGCTTAGTAGATTCTACTAGTGACATAGCATTCAAAATGTCTTGATCTTTCCTTTGCAAAGCCATCAATAGATTCTCACATATTCCCAAAATAAGTGACATCAGATGCAAATAGAACACACAATCAAATGTTTGGACGTACTTGAGAAGACCATGTGCATGGCATCTCTTAGAATCATATGCGCCTTCCTCTTCAATATACTCAAGAACTTGAATAATAGTAGAAAACAACCCAACCAAACGCAATAGCGTTTTATAATGAGAACCCCAACTTGTAGCTCCAGGCCTTTGAAAAGAAATTTCTTGATTCAGTCCTTTCCCAGTATTAATGTCACCACTAGCAATTCCAGCATTTATTTATTCTCGATAATGTTCCCTGACCTTATCTTTTCGTTTTCAAGAAGCTCCAACCACATTCAATAACACAGAAACCATGTCAAAGAAATCAGCAATATCAAATATCTTTTTCGCAACAGCCACTACAACCAACTGAAGTTGATGAACAAAGCAATGAACATAATATGCAGAGCTGTTTTCCTTAAAAATCAATGACCGCAGCCCATTGAACTCTCCTTTCATATTACTAGCTCCATCATAACCTTGTCCTCTCACTTTTTTCAAGCTCAGTCCATACTTAGCAAACAACTCATCAGTAGCATGCTTCAACGATAAAGAAGAAGTCTCTTTCACATGGACAACTCCAACGAACCTTTCTTTGACTGCTCCTTTCTTATCAACAAATCGAAAAACAACAGCCATCTGTTCTTTGTCAGAGACATCAGCAGATTCATCTACTAATAGACCAAACACTCCATTATCAATTTCTTCTATAGCAGATTTCACCACTTCTTCTGCAAAAGCGTGTACAATATCCTTTTGAATCTCG
>QGKV02001556.1:20809085-20821509 GCA_003260655.2 Brassica cretica
AAGAAATCATCTTGTTATTTCCTGGAGCATTCTCCAAAATAACCTTTTTAATAACATCATTGTGATCAGCTGTGTATTTCAGAAGTTCTAAAAAGTTTCCTTTGTTAGAAGACTTTTCTCCTTCTCTGTGACCTCAAAAGCTAATCCTTGTCGCAATAAGTATCTAGAAACATCAACCGAAGCATTTAACCTGATACGATACTCATTTTTCATCGCAGTAGTCTTCTTATACATAGCATGTACTATGGACTGACCTTGATTCATCAAATCATCACACTTCTTGACAGCATTATTGTGAGAACTGTTAAGTTCTCCTACATGAAAAGATAACCTATCAGGTTTATTCCAATTCGAGAACCCATCTCTCATAAATCCAGGATACGCATTGTCTCTAAACAAGTAGCAACACATACAATAAGCTTTTTCCTCCGATACACTGTATTCTAGCCAATTACCATACAGACCAAACCAAGCCAGATTGAATCGTCTCAGTTTACCACTTTTGAGCCTCTTTTCAAAGTTATGACCAAGTGGTTGACAAGGGCCTCTAAGAAGATACTTGCGTCTTACCTCATCGACTTGGTTTACATTATAATCCTTGATATTTTTTTCTTTTAGCAGGATCCCACGGCAAATCATCAAGATTTTCAGATGGTAAGGTGTTATTAGATGGTGAAATTGATTTTTTTTATAGTACCGTTCCATTGATTAATCTACAAAACCAAAAACATTACATAATCAAAACGTGTAGTCTAGTAAAAATATGATTTATAAAACCTATAAAAAATTATAAACATCTAAAACCTGTAAACGATCAATTCTAATCAAGAGTAAAGCTTCTATCTATCACTTTTTGACTTCTACGACTGAAACAAAAATTCAGATGCTATTTAAATAATTACTAATCATAGACATAGTTGGAACAATTGGAACAACTCAGAGCATAATTGTATAAACATAAAGAATATTTAATTAGTTACCAGTTTTGTATGGTAGACAAGAGAAGAAAACTCTCAGTTTGATTTGATGTTTGCACTTGCACGTTTAAGAAGAAGAGTTATTAAATTTTTTTGATTAACCGTAAACACAATTAGGAATAGTTAGGCGCTTGCGGGGATGGTTTGCTAAGAAGCTTTCGATGGGGGGGAAAGAGATCCTTCTAAAATCCATAGCTATGGCTCTCCCAGTGTATGCTATGTCCTGCTTTAGGTTGACAAAACACCACTGCCAGAAAATTATGAGCGCTATGGCAAGCTTCTGGTGGGATGAAGATGAGGAGAAGAAAAAAATCCACTGGATTTCATGGAAGAGTCTTTGTATCTCCAAAGACAATGGAGGGTTGGGGTTCCGAGACATTGAAGATTTTAATCAAGCTCTTCTAGCTAGGCAAGCATGGCGTTTAATTAATAGCCCTGACAGCCTTCTAGCTCGTATCTATAAAGGTAGATACTCTCCTAACAAGAACCTGATGGAGTGTGGTAAAGGCTNAAAAAAAAAAAGGTAGATAATATAATTGGGCTTTGGAGTTAATTTAATCTTTAATGGGCTAAGTTATTTTATTTTCTTATTTTCATTAAGGCTTGATGTAAATTTTAATAGGTGCACAATCATAAATTATTGTGGGTGCACAATTAAAATTATCTAACAAATACATTATTTTTCAAAAAATTATGGGTGCATGGGCACACTCTCCCCACTGAGTAGCTTCGCCCCTGAGCAAAACTGTAGAAAGATTGAAATTTTGTTTATCTTTTCTAAATAAACAAAACTCTAAAATAAGTAACCTCGACATTCATGACCTAACTAAAAGGGCTTATATGATTTGTTATACTTATAGGTTAATATATAGAGAATTCTGAGAGTTTTATGATGATTATTTTTGACTTCGTGTACACATATATACAGAAGTTACAAGATAAAACAATTCTTGATATATTTACAAATCAGATAAGGTTTCTAGCAATTATATGATTTTCAGCTATAACAATAGTTATAATTAATAACTTTTTTTGTCAACATAATTAATAACAAATATACTGTTAGTTCCCTTGATGTAAAAAAAAAACTTTTAATTCTTTCTTTTTCATTAGAATTTAATCATTTATTATAGTAACCCCTGCTGGTATGCATGATTTGTTAGTTTTTAATCTATTGTATTCCATTATTATCTTTTGGTAAACGGTATTGCGGACTGACTATTTGTTAATTCTCGCTTTCGCTATTAGATCTAAATGTAGTACTCTGTCTCTAGATGAAACTAATGGAGCTATTAGACTTAACTAAACTTGAACTTGGAGCAAGTGGAAAGGTTTAGCTTTAAAGATTGTTCAGGACATGAGAAGATCCAAAACAAGACTTGTTACATATCCTCAATGGCCTCTAAGTTTTTGAAGTAACGTCTTGCTATTGCAGCGACCGGAACACTAAAGGTCTTAAAAATGGATAATTCATGACTACAAATTCTCAAACTAGAAATGAAATATGCTTTACTAAAAAGTCTTAGAAAATATAATTATAGCAAATTTATGGAAAAAGAAGTACGTAATGCAAAATGAAAGATAACACATGATTGAAGAGCATGATGGGACAAGACTCAGCAAACTTAACACCACTCAAAAGAGTTATTTATGATCCAGCATTGTTGTTGCAAGACATTACATGAACACAACTTGAGACCATCATATGTATATTAACATGATTCTTCCAAGTCTCCCGTTCTTCATACATTTTTAACTCATAATTTAGAAACTGGCAATCCTGAAAACCCCAAAGAATATACATTAGAGTTTGAAATAATCCGAGGGCTGAGTATGATGTGCATTACCTAAGGCTTTTGAGTTGACAATGCTTGGGCTAGCATTGGGCGGTGAAGAGTTTTCATTCAAGAAAGGGTCGACCCGGTTAGGGTCACTCAGAATTGGATATCCTTTGATCCTTCCCTGTTAAAAAAACATTTTCAGAAGAAGATGATCACAACTGTTAGTCATTTTAAATCTTATGAAAAGAGCTTTTGGAGATGAGAATGCATACGAGGACGTTGAGTGCTGCAAGTGTAGCCATTCCTTCACGAGTCCACTGTCATCATCACCATCAGAAGAAAGTTAATAAGTCAGTTCTGTTTTATCTATTGTGACAAAGAAACGTTTACAGTTTGGGCAAACCTTGGAAGCAGAAGCAATGTGAGGAACAACAATGGCATTCTTCATATCAGCAAGCCCTGGTTTCATGAAAGGCTCTTCCTCGAACACATCAAGACCAACTCGGAACATTGGGTTCTCCCTCAGATGATCCACCAGGGCTACCTCATCGATCACAGGACCTCTACTGCAGTTCACAAGGATTGCTTCCTGAAAGCAACTTAACTCGATCAGAACAAGAGAAATGATAAAGAAAAAATAGAAAACAAAGTCAACCTTTTTCATCATGGCAAGCCTCTCCTTGTTGACAAGATGGTAAGTGGTTTTGTCCAACACAGGGTGAAGACTTATCTGTTTTTTTATTTTGTTCAGGCAAACACAAGTTCAGTTTCTAGCTAAGAGAGATACACATAACAATGTTACTAATATAAGTTCACTTACCAGATCAGCCTCTCTTAACACCTCCTCCATGGAAGAAGCTCGTTTTCATGTCACAGGTTGTTCCCCATTTGCTTTCAAGAATTGTCCATAAGCTGCCAATGACCATTACCTCAAACATATAAACTTCAAGTAAAAAGTAAAAAGCGTACTGTATAGAGAAACTGTATATATATATATACCTGTCACAAACTTCTCAAGACGAGTGGATTGGTAAAGATCAAAGTAGATCAAATTCATCTTGAACCCTTCAACCTGTTCTTGAAATCAAAATGTCAAAAAAGGAAGCTTACAAAATGTCATAGCAAGAGAGCCTTACCATCATTCTAGCATAAGCAGAACCAATACGTCCAGCTCCAATCACTCCCACAGTCTGTCCTTTAAGTAAGTTCCCAACAAACCTACAAGCAGCAAGTAATCATGTTAGCCTCTCATAGACACTCCAAAGACTCTAAACCGGTTTCTTGATTTTGTCTTACAGATGAGGAAGCCATCCTTCATACAAGCCAGCTCTCATGAAACCGTCAGCTTCAACAATCCTTCTTGCGGCAGCAAGGGAAAGCGAAGCAGCTAGCTCGGCTGTAGTCTCAGTCAACACTCCCTGTCCAACTCAACACATAAACACTTGACTTCCAACTAGTTCAGCTATATAAACCGAGAAGAAAAAGAACATTACCGGAGTGTTACCAACGGCGATGCCATACTTATTGGCGGCTTCAACGTCGACGTTGTTGTAACCAACGGCCATGTTACTGAAAGCTTTCCCTCCTGCTTTGCTCAGAGCTGAAAACAGAGTCTCTCCCCAATCTTCCGTCAACTATATACATTTTTTTTTTTTTTAAAACATTCATATGTATAATACATAGCACACTTTGTTATTTTTTTTTCTGAATACGAGGCAGAAACCGAAACCACAACATATAATATTAGTTTCGTCCAAACGGTCATTCGAACAAGGGACCTCTGACACAATAACAATGGTCCTTCCGAGTTGAGCTAGCGACGTGGTAATATAAATACACACTCTGTCTTCCTCTCTTTCATCTCATTACCTGGCCGATGACTCCATCACACTTGTTTCCAATCAGATCAATGATGTCTTCAACGGACAAGATTGTCTTCTTCAAATGGCATATCTATCATTCAAGAAGACAAGCTTTTAGTATCAAGATTAGTAAATATTCTTGATGAGTTAAAGTTTACCTCGACGCGACAACCTTGGTCGACCAAGAGGTTGATCCAGCGAGTTCCAGGAATCGGTTTCGTGCTGACGACTCTGTACTTCCCATTAGGATTGTACACCTCGATAGCCATAGGTTTCGCCATGGCAGAGAACAGAACAAAGCTTCAAGAAAGAGAGAAAAATGTTTCTGTTGAAAGAATATGGAAACAGAGGTCCTGGCTTTTAATCTCAATCTCGAGTCAGTAGAGAATGTTTGTGGTTTGAAATCGAGATGAAGATCCAACGGTCGGTTTTGCATGGTTATTATCAACGTTTTTTTGTTTTGTTTTTGGTGTGGTTCATAAGTTTGAGGATTACATTGGCCTATGAGCGACGACAAGAACTGATTCTTGTGTTTTATCTGAGTTTGGACCTTACCTTTTGGAACCAGATAATGCTGACATGTTCATTATCCTCACTCACTGTTGCATGAAAACTTTTGAGTTTTGACCAAACATTTCGCAAAAAATGCAACTTTACGAATATTATTATTTATTACATTTATCTAACTAATAATATTTGAAATAAAAAAGTTATTTATAAAATCGATGCATTTTGTAATTAATATTAAATTTAAAGTAAATATAGCTAGTATTGTAAAATGACGCTCTTTGTGAAAAAGATGGAATATAAACTTGTAATCAGAATATAAACTTGTAATCAGATTATATTTACAGACAGAAATTAGTCAAAAGGCAAATCAATATTGTTTAAAAACCACAAGAAGATGTTTCTACAGACAGTAAGAAAAGAAAAAAAATAGTTGCAGGTTCAGAACAAGGAAGGAAGGAAGATCAAGGCTTGTGCTGCTGCTTCTCTATATCATACAGTACACAGACATCTGCAGCTGTTTTCATCTGAAACAAACCCGCAAAATCCGATTAGAAACCAAAAATGAGCTTTTAGATTAGCAAAGAAAGAAAGGTAGCTTTTACCTGAATAATGTTGATGGTTTGTTTCATCGACCAACCACACAATGTCAAAGCCAATAGGAAAGAGAGTGGTGAAATCTGAGTTAAAGTGGAAACAACGACCTGCAAGGACCAAGCTTAGTAGTTGAGAAGAGAGTAAGAGATAATAAACGAAAGGGAAGGAAGAGGAGGGAGCTAACATTGAGGAGATTTTCTGTTTGGTTGTTTGCAATGAGAAGGAGGATGATATACAGAACCTGCACACATTAGAAGAAAAAGGTTTTTGCATCTTAAGAAGACATGATGATCTTTAAAAAGACTCGGGGTTCCAATCACACCTCGCAAGAAACACAGCAGTAACACATAAAGATCCGGTTTCCATAGTAGAGTCTGAAAAGCCAACTCGTACTATCTTTCACATCCTTATGGCTGCTCTTCCCTGCTAGAAACGTACTGCGAAGAGTAGTGTATTATTATTACAAGTTCCCGGTTAAAAACATTAATTTCACGTCCTTATGGCCTTTACCTGTACATCTGAAGCCAATGACTAGCAATATCTAAGGCCAGCAATGAAAGGAAGACCAAGCTAGGCCTGTAGACTTGAGAGAGAATCACGAGTAGACACGCTGTGCTAACTCTATTTATAACAACAAAAAGCACCACCCAACATTTTAATAAACAGATTAAAGAAGGGTGATCATTCATCGCATATATGTAGAAAAAAAAAGAAGATTCACCTATCTGTCACCATGTCGAGAACAGCTCCAAATGTTGAAACTAAGGTAAGAAAGAAAGAGAAGAGAGTCAAGTTCTAGCTTCCTACGTATATCATCTTAATGGCATGTCTTAACTTATAGAGAGAATCACAATAAAGTCATTGCAAATAGAAAAATAGTCATACCTTGGTTGAATCTACGAGCGCACCAGCCATCCACAGCATCACAACAAAAGCTGTAGATAAAAAAAAACGAAACTATTACCCCCAAAACATGATAAGATCATAATCAAAAATCAAAGAGGACACCTGAAGAAATAGAGGAGGGAGAAGAGAGTTTTGTTGGAGAAACAGACAGCAAAGGCAACACAGTTCAAGACAACTCTCATGTACCCTTAAAAAAAAAGCAATTAAATTAATCATCACAATACGCTAAAGATAAAAGAAGCTAAGAGAACGCACCAACAATATTAGGTATATAAAGGTAAACAGACAACTTCTCTGCTCTAGCTCTCTCCTCCTTCTTCCCCATTTTCACAATCTTCAACGATTTCACCTGCACGGAGCTAAAGGATAAAACTTTCTCACAACCCATCACCGGGAAATTCAACCCAAAATTAAAACTCGAAATCGAACAAAACTCACTTGGTGAAGGTGTTAAAGAGTAGTGAGAATCTTCTTGAAGTGAAAGAAGAAGAGATCTGTAGAAGAAGGAAGGAGGCTCTCTCAAGTTACTTCAACGCAAATCAAATCGAATCAGATTCGCTGCCATTGCCAGGTATTTTTTTTTTTTATTTTTTTTTATCAATCTGGCTGCTTCCTTTACAACATTCAAACAAAAGTGGACATTTTCTGATTTAGAATTTGTCAATAGTTTTATCTACAATTATTATATTTATCAAATAAACCCTTGAAGTTTAAACATTTTCTCAAATATTTTTTCAGATAGTCGTGTCAACATTAGTTATATGTAATTTGCAAATAAACCCTCGTAGTTTAAACATTCTTGATATTTCGCTGCAGGTAATGAAATATGGAAGATGCATCAACTTGGAATATTCTTTGTTAACTGAAAGTGTAGCAAGAAACAGACAAAACAGTTTCATTATTTTGCAATACAGAACGAAATGATCAAATAAACTTGCATAGTTATCATCAGAGCATAGTGTTGCCACCTCCAATGAGGTCACAAGCTCAATCTGCGTGTGTGCTCTGTACTAATTAATACAATCTCTTTACATGGCCCATACTACTCTCCAAGTAAAGGGTCTTCTTTTATTATAAAGTTGTGTAATTAAGAAACTTTTACGGTCCACACCATTTTTCCGGGAAAAGAGCTTTCTTCAAAAGAATCGGACCCAAGCCAAAATTGAGATTTGTGAACATGATGAACTCCTTGAAAGATTTTTTCTCAAACATTGTCTATTTTTTCCTTGTATCATAATTAATCTTCATCAAGTAAACAAATTTGAACAGAATGATTTGCAAATTCCACTCAGTACTGTTAGGATTCCTTAGCTTGAATTTACTTGGGTTTAAGATCGATTTAAGAACAAGAAAGAATAAGCATAAACTAAAAACACCAAAAATTGTTTATCCGGTGCTCACTGCACTTCTCCAATGTGGAGAAGCTGCTATACATCACCGGGGCTGGGCACAGCCAGCAATCCACTAGAGTAACTCAAACTTGAGCCCTCATTGGTCTACAATGGTGTTCTCCTCTCTCTTTCACTCGTCTACATGATCTGTTACAATCTCAGATCTATTGAAGTCCATAGGAAAAGTCCATCTTATTTTTTTTTTGTAACTGGCTTTCTTAATTTAAATGCAAAAGAAATAAAATATTTTTACAAAGGCCCAAAAGCCCTAGTAATAGAGACTAGCCCAGTAGCTCATATAATAATAACCCAATAACCTTAGTTAATTAGCCCAAAAGAGATGAAGCCCAATAAGAAATAAGAGGAGAAGGGGAATCGTGGGGAAGGAAGTTCACCGAGACGTCGATGGAATCCCTACTGTGGCTACCGGAACCATTGTTGTATCATCAACGACGATCGCCTTGGGTTTTCGTCACGGAAGCTCTGAATCTTGTTCCTAATTTGATGGTCGATCAGGCTGAAGAGGGAGTCGATAGAACAGAATTGATTCATATGCAGTCTCTGATTTCTCTCATGCCAAATCCAGTAGAGTGTGGCCTGCCATCCAAGAAGCGTTAGTGATCGGGTAGTTGATGGAGGTGGAAGCAAGGTCATCTGATCAAGAGGTCTCTCCCATTCCCGATGCGGCCGGATCCTGCATCTACCCGCAACCAAACTCCATAACTGGAACACAAAATCACATTCCCAATAGAGGTGATCTCGAGATTCATCCTTTATAATGCACATGAGACAGAGAGATGGAACCTGAAGCCCCCCAACCAAGCATCCTATCTCTAGTTGGGATCCTATTTTGCACCACTAGCCAAGCATGGAAACTGTGTCGCGGGATATTCCTCGAGGTCCAAATAGCACCGGCCCAGTCTACAGCGTCGATGTCTCCTCTAAGGTAATGATATACTTGTCTTGTGCTATACTTTTTGCTAACAATTCCGTTGATCTCCCATTCATAATAATCAGGTTCCTCTGTGAATTGAATTGTAGTGATGAACGCAAGGACCTGCAGTTGATGATCAGTTCTAGCTGACGGAATTTGCCATGCTCCATTACGATATAGCGAGGCTAGTGTTGCTGCTCTAGAGATGCCAAGTCGCGATCCTTCTAAGTATTTCTGGAGGCTCCCAAAGGGACTCTAATTGTCAAACCAGAATCTGCCACACTCTCCATTTCAAACTCTCAGATGAATCAAAGGGTAAGCCTCTCTCCCCAATTTCAACAATTTATTTGCCAGCCAAGAGAATTTTTGGGATGGTATTGTTGTCCAAAAATTGCTTAGTGATCCTTTGAGTATGACTTCTTTGAACCAGGAAACCCAAACAGAGTCTGGTCTGAAGAAGAGGAGCCAAATTAACCTCATACAACACGCTTTGTTCCAAGTCTGAAGGTCCTTTACTCCCAGCCCTCCTTGATCCTTTGTTTTCACAACCGTTTCCCAAGCCACCCTCGCAGAGTTATGAGCGTCAATGTTTCCTCTCCACAGGAATGTGCTGCACATCGAATTTATCTTTGCTATACACGCTTTCGGCAACACAAATGATGAGCACCAGAATGTGGTAATCCCTGAGATCACTGTGTTTATGAGCATTAATCTGCCTGAGAATGAGAGAGTTTTTGTTGACCAGGATGAGAACCGTGTTTTAATTTGATGCAGTAGGGGTTCACAGCTAGCCAGTGAGAGCTTCCTCGAATTCATTGGAACACCTAAATGTCTGAAAGGTAAGTTACCACATGCCATTCCCGTAGATGCCTGGATAGTATTAATCTCAGCTTCTGACAAACCTGATGCATAGAAGCTTGTTTTCTGCATGCTCACGGCCAGCCCTGAACGCTCCTCAAACTCTTTGAGAACCTGGAGAACACACTGAACCGACTCTATGTTCCCCTCAATGAAGATCAGAAGATCATCAGCAAAGGACATGTGCGTTAACTTTATCTTCTTCCAGTTATTGTGACATTTGAACCTTGTCTGATTCGCCACGGCATTCAGCATGTGTGATAGACAGTTCATAGCGATGACAAAGAGGTAGGGGGATAGTGGATCCCCTTGCCTCAGTCATCTAGT
Organism: Brassica cretica; assembly: GCA_003260655.2. Classification (NCBI taxonomy): domain Eukaryota; kingdom Viridiplantae; phylum Streptophyta; class Magnoliopsida; order Brassicales; family Brassicaceae; genus Brassica; species Brassica cretica. The sequence goes on from QGKV02001556.1 coordinate 20,819,226, forward strand.
ACCTTTGAAGTATCCATTCACTGTCCCATTATAACCTACCATGAAACTCGTCTTGCAGATACATGAGGACAGCCAGTGAAGGAACTGCTGTGGGACCCCCATTCCATGAAGACAGGAGAAGAGAAACTCCCAAGACAAGGTATCAAAGGCCTTTGCTATATCAACTTTGATTGTAATCTTTTTTGCACCTTTATTTTTGTGATACCCGTTGATTAGTTCACTTGCTAGGACTGTGTTCTCCAAGAGTAATCTCCCCTGAACAAAAGCTGTTTGGCTTGGTAGAATCAAACTAGGCAGGATAGGTTTTAGTTTTTTCACGAGTAGTCTTGAAATAACCTTGTAGATTGTGTTTAAACAAGAGATTGGCATGAAATCTGTGATTCTTGTTGCTCCAGGGAACTTAGGAACCAGAGTTAGGATTGTGGCGTTTGTGGCTGAAGGCAGGAACCATGTGTAGAAGAATTGAGTGATGGCGCTTACAACCTCCTCCCCTACTGAGTCCCAAGCAGCTTTGAAGAAACCTGATGTTAACCCGTCTGGGCCAGGGGCCTTATTCGGGTTGAGCTTAAACATCAAGTTCTTTATCTCTCGGGCAGAGGGAATTAGTAGCATTTGAGAGCTCTGAGCAGGGGTGATCGTGAAATTGAGCAGTCTCTGAAACCATTCTTGAGGGGATTCAGTGACTGGAGAGTAGTGAGATGGTCCTAGTACAGAGCAGAAGTGAGACACTGCCAAGTTACTCATTTCCAAAGGGTCAGTTATCCATACATCTGAGCCACTTAGGAAAGCTCGGATTGTGTTGTAACTTTATCGCACTTGACAGATCCTTTGGAAGAACATCGTGTTGAGGTCGCCTTCTCTTAGCCAGTTTATTCTAGATTTTTGTCTAAAATACATCTCTTCAATTTCTCTTAGAAAGTTCCACTTCTGATGCAGGTCCCTTTCTGCCTGAAAGTTTTCAGAGGTTAGGATCCTGTAACGTTTGTACCTGCACAAGTTGAAGCAAACTGTGAGTCTCAATTACTCTCTCCTGAATCTTTGAATAATTCTCTCTATTTAAACTCTGTAAATCACTCTTTATTTGTTTCAGTTTCCAGCACAACTGTGCCAGTGTGTGGCATACACTTCCAGCGTGAATCCATGCATCTTTAATCAACTGAGCGAACCCCGGGTGTTTTGTTAGGTAGTTAGGAAATTTATAGGGGTAGGTTCCATATTTGGGTAGGTGGAGAGCAAGGTTTAGGAGACAGGGGGCGTGGTCTGATAAGTCTGGGGGGAGAAAGGACGCAACTGCATGAGGATAGGAGGAGATTGTGTTGTTGTTCACCAAAAGCCGATCTAGTTTCTTTGCAATCGGGCTCTCCGGTTGATTGTTTGTCCATGTATGATAGGGGCCTAGGTATCGCAAGTCAAAAAGGCCCGCTTGGAGAAATCAATCCTGCACTTGGTACATTAGGTTGTCAGTGTGATCAACCGATGAACTCGAATGTTCCAGGGGAAATATGATCTGGTTGAGGTCACCACCCACTACCCAATTTTTGGAGTCAAGATCGAGTACTGAATGGGTTTGCAGCAATTCGTCCAGAGCTTCACTCTTTCATCACTGTGGTTTGAGGCATAGATCGCAGAGTAGTAGATCGAGGCTTGATTTGGGATGGTGATCAGACATGTTAAGCACTGCCTTGACTGGATCACAATTTGGACATCAAGAGGCTCTTTCCAGATCAGAACTATGCGTCCATCAGGGTCAGAGATGTGGTTTGAAAGATACTTCCATCCTGGGAAAATCTTAGTTATGATAGGGTCTAGAAAGGGTTCTTTTATATGAGTTTCTAATAGGGCACCAAAAAGAGACTTTTGACTACTAAGCTATCGAACAAAAGGTTTGTGTTTATCCGGGTCATTTAGGCCACAAACATTCCAAAAAAAGAGTTTGACACTCATTGAGAAGGGTTTGGAGGCTCCTCAGGAGGAGGAGGCCCTCGGGTATCAAAAGAAAAAAGTTTTTGTTTAGAGTTGAGGCCAGGAGACATATGAGAGGGAAGATTAGGATAAAAGGTTATCAGATAAGGGTAAAAAGGGGTTTTGTTTGTCAGAAAAAGGGGTTGGTTCTGAGGAGGTTGGAGAGGAGAGAGTAGGAGATGAACATGATCTCTTTAAGGATGGTCTAGGTGGGGGATCAGGAGAAGAGAAAGAGCTGAGGTGAAGATGGGTCGAGGAGGTTTGTGGGTTGGGAGGTACAGTAAGGGATGCTGAAACAAGAGGAAAGGATGGAGGAAAACCA
>QGKV02001556.1:20821629-20835841 GCA_003260655.2 Brassica cretica
GGGTGTAGCTGAGACAGTTCCTCACTATATGACCCAGTTCTTGACAGTGCGAGCAAGTTGGAGGAACCCATGGGTAATGAACCAAGACTTCAACCACTTCTCCATTCTCCCTCTCAAATTCCACCACCGGAGGTAATGGTACCGTTAAGTCTACTTCAACCTTGACGTGAGATACTGTAAGACTGACCATATTTTTTGTGAAATCGTCGGTCTCTTTTGGCTCTCCCACTAGTCCCACCACAAGGCTCATTCCCTCATCATAACGAAGGTCTAGTGGAACACCCGTTAGATGTGCCCAAATCTGGATAGCTTTCAGCGGAGGGGTCATCATCGAGTGATTAGAGTTCCACTGAGCAGTGTGAAACATTAAGTCTCCAACATACCATATGCTTTTCTCCAAGATCTTGTTCCTGAGGTATTCACCTTGTATTCTCACTATCACTGAATGGTTTAGTGGGTTGTTGTGGATCTCTAGCTTCTTTCCTTTTCCCCACATATAATTAAACACACTTTGTATTTGATTATAGGGCGGGGACTTCCCATTGAAGTAGCATATGATGAAGTCCTTGTGTATTTCTGCACCTTTTTTGAACACAGTGTCAGGAATGACTACTCTTGGACGACCAGAGGGAGCTATCGTGATAGGAGCGAGACGCCTCAATGTTTTGTCTGCAGAAGCTCTCAGTTTTTCCACAAGTGTTTGGTTCTGAGCTGGTTTCTCAGCCAGTCCTGAAGTTGATGAGACAGGTTTCGAGTTGACAGGCACAGGGGGCGGAAGGAGGGGAGGAGGAAAGGAGGGAAGAGTTGCTGAAGAGGCTTTGTTAGTTTGGATAGGTGATGAATTCTTGGGAGGGATGATGGTAAGGTTTTGGATAAGGTTAGTTTCAGAATTTGTAGATTGAACTGTAGCAGTTTCAGATCTACTTTCAGGAATAGTTGCATTAGTGGATAAAGTTTGGGTTTCTAGCTCAATCTCCATTGAAGTGGTTTCAGAGCTAGTACTTGCGACCTTCCTCTTATCAGTAGAGGAGGCAGTTAAGTGGGAAGATCTAGATTCCTTACGGGTTCCCTTTCGAGAAGAGCCGTAGAGGACAGTGTTTGTGGTGGTTTCAGTAAGGGTGGGGAAGTTTACTGGCGAGAGAGGAGAGGTAGGGTCAGGAGGGTCAGGAGGAAGGGTTGGGGGAGGTTCACCAGAAGCAAACACCGAGGGATTCACGCCGGAAGCACGGCCAGGGACATTCCACACAGTTTGCATAGGGAAACGTGTCAGAGAGAGTCTGAAATTTTCTTCTCAACCTTGGCTGCTTTGAGTTTGAATACTTCAGTCAGAAAAGTCCATCTTATGATCCAATAGAACCATATAACTAGGGTTACTATGCTTATATATATGTGGTTAAGAGTCTGATGAATGTAACCTTGGCTGCCATAGTTGCAACCACATTAAACTCTTTTGAAGATATCAATCAATCTATTTAACTCTTGGTGACAACTCCCAAGTATCCTCTCTTTAGTTTCTTTGTCATTCAATAAAGCTCAATGAGTCAGTCTTTCAATAAGTTTTTTAGAGCATAAATCTATCTTTATCTTCAAATGTTATCAAGATCAGTTTCCCTCTCCCCTAAAGAAAACGACGAAGAAGATAAGTCTTTTACGAAAACGACGAAGAAGATAAGTCTTTTACATATACTCTCTCACGTGCCTCACATGACTCGGGTTACACTTAAGTCTAAACCTTCTCCTTCAATCGGTATATTCTCCACACCAAAGAGACCGTAAGAGCATGTTTATCCGGGGTCCTTAGTGAGGTTCTTAGTGTATGGGCCCCCACAAAATCCTTAAGGATCGGTTACAAAAACTACTAATTAAAAACCGATTTTAGTGAGTTTCTTACACTATTCGCGGGTCCCACTGACTCATGGCGGCCCGCGATTGGTTTGTTTTTTTAATTTTTTTTTAGACAAAAAAAACCTAAGAAACCCAAATGAGTTTCTTAGGAATAAACATGGTCTGATATGACATACGACTCCATAAAATCTCAAATGGCACGGTAACAATTAACAAATGAAAGTGTATTACTTCAATCAAACAAGAATAATATCTAACCAAGACGGTGATAACTGTAGAGTGAGAGAGAGTGAGAGAGAGGAAGAGAAAAATCATTGGTTTTAGTTATCTTTCTCTGAGGCTACGATCCTTGTTGGCTGCAATAACTCTGAGCCAATCCCTCACATTGTGCGCTTCAAGTATTTTTCACGAAGCAATCCCCATGATCTTGTCATCAACAATCAATCAATCGAAATATCAAAACTGAAATCGTTCCTTCACTTCCTCATCATTTTCTGATCTAAGAGTTTCATACAATAACTCAGATAAATTATATGGAAGCTTGTAAAAGCGTGTACCAGTAGCTCTGCTGAAGGAAAAGCTCTAGATGATAGAACTGCTGGTGTTTTCTAATAGGGACGAAACTACTCGGACTAATAGAGAAATAGAAGCTAGGAATAGCACACATGGAAAGGGTTTTCGGGAAGCGTCTTTTTTTCTAATTTAGTGATTTTATTTTATTTTCATTAAGGTTAAACTCGATTAATCAAAGGATAATATTGTATTAACAAAGTTCAAATGGAACAAACAAATGTTGAATGTGTTTCATTTTCTCAATGAGACAATTGTCGTACGTAACCATGAACCGACTCCATATTGGGGCTTTACCCATGTCCAATCCTATGTGTTTTCATTCCACATTTACCCTTACATGCATCATGACCCTATCTTCCTAGCTCTCTGGTGTATGTCAGTGTGTCAGCTTTCTCTCGTACCACTAACCGTGTCAGCTATACTATAGGTATGTAAGTTTAAATGTTAGTTTAATAATCTTTAACCTATAAAACAAGCCAACTTTTTCATTTCAGATTCGAAAATGGATTTTCCTATTGAGAAAGAAAAAAATATTTTTTTCATTGCATAACCTAAAATTGAAATCAGAAAAGAAAAAAAGTATATGTGTTTGGCGAGATGGGATCCTCTTTTTCTGTTTCGTTCAATTGCCCCAGCCCTTAACCGTTTCGTCCTCTCCTCTCATCTTTGCTTGTGCATCTGAATTTTTTGTTGATTCTATAACGGCGAATCTACCGGGAAACCATGGTTGTATGTGGTTTCTCTGGAGCTTTGTCGAGTAGCTTGGTCGAAGGGTCCGTCGGCGAGGTGTTGCCTCGCTGCCTCCACTTATCCGGTGTTACTTTCCTTGTACCTGTCAACTTCTCAGTGGTTATTGAAATGGACTTTTCAAAGGTCCTAATTCAAATAATGTAGTATTTAAGATGTCAATCCATTTCTAAGAGTTTTGATGCAAAGAGAATTCAGGTTCTAACTTAATCTAAATGCAATCAAGTGATTGTTGGGGTCGAAAACGGTTACGACGAAGTTAACGTCCAAATCCCCGAAGAAGAAAACGTAGAAACCTTCTTCGACAAATTCGAAATAGATTCTTCTTTACGAAAAGCTTTGCGGAGGAAACGCGAGTCATCGGACAAGAGCTCGAAAAGGGTCGCTACGCAGCAACCGAACGCGTGTTCCGCTCGGTCGCTGAATAGCAACCGAGCTCAAGCCGAAGCTCGGTCGCTACATAGCGACCGAGCTCTTCCGAAACGTCGATACGACATTAGTCCATGCATACTCGTCTACCCTTCGATACTATCTCCCGAAGACCGTAGCGAACCCATTTCACGTTCCCCGCCATTCTAAGTTATCAATCGAACTTTGCCGTAAGCTGCATGATGGAAAGTTCGTTCTTTATCGAAAGAAGCCGTAATAAACGCTTCGAGTCGGAAGACGGCCCAATGGGACCTAGGACATGACTCGAGGCCCAACTTACGATTTCTTAACTAACAGCCCGTAAGCCGCATGACGGTTACGCTTGGTTCGCAAGGAAAGATAAATGTCAAGTTTCCGCGGATAAATACGAAATTTTGAAGATAATTACGAAGATCGGAAAAAATAAAATATCTCCATTTTTATGCTATGGCGGCTAAGGGGCAGAAGGGGAAAAGCGTAAACCGACCTTGGAGCCAGTATATAAGGAGTCCTAGGCGAGAGGCATGGAGGAGGATTTTTTCGACACAGAAAACTTAGCACTTAGAGCGATTTTAGGCAATTTTCCGTTTTTGTTATTCGAGCTGCGACTCAATTAGGTTTTTGCCGTCTTAGGGTTTTAGAACTAGGAATCTCGCCGACAGCTCTCGTANAATCATGTAGTATTTAAGATGTCAATCCATTTCTAAGAGTTTTGATGCAAAGAGAATTCATGTTCTAACTTAATCTAAATGCAATCAAGTGATGAGGTGATTCAATCAAGTTAACAAGGTTCTAAAACAACTAACTAGCAACTTTCAATCAAATGGTTAAAGGATGACACATGAGTATAAGAATTTGATGCCAAATGATTAAGATTCAACCTAAAATGGCAAGGTTTCAATCAAACCATTTCCCTAAATCTAGATAACAATTCTAAGCAAGTTCTTTGTCAAGACAAATGCTCATTTACTCTCATTGATCAAACATCAAATGTCTTTGGTTTGTGTCAATTAAGCAATCATTAAGAACAGATCATTCAACTTTCTAAACTCCCCTAACATCAAATGTCTTTGGTTGGGTAAATTTAGAGCATGTTGAGTTGGCTCATACATTTCATCAAACACCTCTCGGGCAATGAAATGTCTAGGATTCTAATCCAAAATGGTCATCTCTAGATTAGCATTCAGATCACTCAATCAAGCAAGGAAACATATTAATCTACTCTAAACATTTTAGATCATCACTTAATCATCCCAATCATCCTAACCCATGGATCCAAAGATGATTACTCACTCATTATTATGGTAGACACTAAATCATTAGTTAATTTAAATCTAAACATGATTAATGATTAAAGCAATCAAGCAAACACCAAAGGAATATGATCAAGATCGGATTTTTTACCCAAAAGTGGCTTTTGATTAGATAGAAAACAAGATCCATGTAAGATTAAGTTTACAATGTATTTATACTAGATTAGAAACTCATGGGTAAAATGGTAAAAAGCCTAATTTCGGACAATGGCCGCAACCTCCACTTTCCCGCGAACGAAGGTCGCGATCGTCATGCACTCGCCGCGACCCTCATACCCTGCGAAACACGCTTGCGACTTGCCTTCACCCGCGATGGTTGCATGCGGTCATCATCTTCACTTCGCAGCCTCTTCATCTTGCGGTACGAGCTTGCGAAATCAACTGGACACTTTCGACGACACACGGACGCAGTCATGACGCGCTCGCGAAGGATGGTTGCGGTTGGGGTCCCGTTTCGTCGTTACTTTGTCGCGGTCAGCTTCTTCCTGCGACGTTAGCATGTGGCGACACCACAAAGTCGAAGCTCTCCTCCGCACTCCCCTGTCTTCGTCATCACCTGAATCGAGCTCGTTCCACGCCGTGACTCAATTTCCTGAAGGTCCGAAGTCGTCGCTTCTCCTTCGCCGTGGCCGACTTCATCTCCTCGGCGATTCACCTCTCCGTCAGAGCTTCAACCGTCGCGATTCTCCACCACGGGGTCTATGGTCCAAGCCGCCTACTCCGTGGCCGTGCTCAGCTCCACCGTGGCCGTTCTCGTCGTCGCCGTCAAAGAGAAAGCTTCGATCCTCTCCAATGGTGAAGTTTAAAGTATTTTCAAGACAGGTCCCTGGACCTCTGATTCTTTACAAAATGGCCCCAACTTTAGAATTTGCAGACACACCCTCTCAAATCAACCCCAATCTTTCATCTGTGCGATTTAGCCCCCGTGTAATTGCAGGATGGTCCCTTGGTTTCAGATTTCTTTAAAATCGGCCGCAATGTCTTAAAAGTTCAGTTTAGCCCTTCATTTTCGCCTCAAACTTCTCAATTGTGCAATCCAAACCCTAGGACATGCAAATGAACACTCTAATGCAATATATACACCTAATATGCAATCTAATTATCAAAATGCATTAAAATGAAATGTTAAAAGCCTATAAAAACATGAGATATCAGTTATGGACCTATAGGATTTGTAGAGTTTTCTATCTCGGTATGAGTAAAGGTGATGTGAAGGTATGAAGATTCCAGTAGGTGCTTCGGAAGGTTCTTTTTTTTCCTTCTTTCCTTTAACCATTTCCTAAAAATATATTTATGTTTTCATGTTTAAATGATGTCGCCACTTTTTAGTGTATTCAGATGATATTGCAGTAGGTGCTGCAAAAGGTCTTTGTTTCCTCCAGGTGAAGCTTCGAAATTTGTCATGTATAGAGATTTCACATTATCAAACATTTTAGAATTGACTGCTAGAATTACATTAAGCTGATCATTTCATTATTTAGCACAACCATAATTTGTTTACTCGGTAGATATTGTGTTATCAGATAATAATAATAATAATAGCAGTAGCAGTGTAGATAGTCTATTTACCAATATTATTGATATTTTCTTGTTAAATTATTGTCAAAATATGTTCACAACAGAGTATATTTTGGATGCTCGCATAGATGGATGTGAAGTCTATTTTGGATGACACATAAGAAGGCAGGTGCATGGGGTACGAACTTTGGGTGGTTGGGTGAAGAGGACGATGGATTGGTGGGTAACATGGTTCCCTTCATGTTTTCCGGAAAGACATATTTTAAGATAGATTCAGAAGCGCACATTTGATTCTTACGAGGATTAAGCAAAAGCAAAAAGAAAAGAGGCAAAGTGGCAATGTTACGAGGGAGATTCCTAAAGTGATTGAGCGGCTGTTGGAGAAGTCAGTTGACACTACAATTATGTTTGTTTGTAGCATATAACTAATCATGTTAACCGTTAAAATGAAGTGACGAACCTATTTGATTGTTGTCACACTCTCATGTTAAAGTTATGTGGATCTGTAGCATCTAACAAAATACGTTAAACGTCAAAACATCAGTTCTTGTTGTTTGTCGAGGAACGACTTCGAACTTACATTTCCTGACATTAAAAAAATCCTGATTTCAGTTTATGTTAATAATTACTTATTAAGGTGTTATTGTGTGTGTTAACAGTTAGCCTATAATTTTAACGTTCCTTTTATCCGTACATATAACTATGCATGTTAACCGCTAAACAAATTTACGAACCAATATAAATGATGTTACACACTAATGCTAATGTGTACATTTCAAGTTTAATCTTGGCAACCCAAACATACATTCGTTCTACTCTAAACCATATATTTTAGTATGTTAATAAATAAAATTTAACTCCCGATGTTAACTGATTAAAGTTTTCCAGCCAAAAAAAACATGTTACCGATGGATAACAATTAGCATAATATGTCATGTAAACATGTGATTAAGATTATTATTATGTGAAAGAAAGGTATTGTTATCAATTAGTAGTGAGAGAAAAATATGATCTACACTAAAAATAAAGAGAAAGGTGTATTCTACATTAAAAAAATCTGTCAAAAATGCTTTCAAAACTAAAAGAAGGCATTGCAATCAAGACAGACCTCTCCAAAGCCTTCGATAGAGTAGAGTGGCCTTTTCTTGAGCAAGCAATGAAGTCTCTCGGTTTCTCGGAAGAATGATCTAATAATGGAATGCATCACCTCCGTGCAGTACCAGGTCCTGATCAATGGAAACCTACATGGAGACATTAGATCAACCCGAGAGATAAGACAAGGAGACCCCTCTCCCCCTACCTCTTTGTTATATGCACGGAGATGCTGGTCCATAAACTTATCCAAGCAGAGTCGAGAGGCGAGATTACTGGACTGTCAGTGGCAAGAGGAGCATCGGCAATCTCACACCTCCTCTACGCCGACGATAGTATGTTGTACTGCAAACATACAGATGAAGAGCTAAACACCATTCTTGCCATTTTGAGCGAGTACATCCTAGCCTCAGGACATCGAATCAACTACCAGAAGTCAAGTATATATTTTGGAAAAAATATATCTGCAGCGCGAAGAGAAGAAATCATGGAGAAGCTAGGAATTGATCAAGTGGGAGGAGATGGTATCTACTTAGGACTTCCTGAATCCTTCGGAGGCTCGAAAGTATCCATTCTTAGCTACTTAAAAGAAAAATTGGAGCAGAAACTTGGTAGCTGGCAAAACAGGTTCCTCTCACCAGCAGGCAAGGAAGTTCTCCTGAAGGCGGTCGCACTGGCCCTTCCCACATACACGATGAGCTGCTTTCTCCTACCTAAGACACTCTGCAAGAAGATAGTGGCTTTGATGGCAGACTTCTGGTGGAAAAACAACAAAGACTCGAGAGGAATGCATTGGAAAACCTGGAGCCACATGAGCAAACCAAAAGAGAAAGGAGGGCTCGGCTTCAAGGATTTGGAGGATTTCAAAGTGGCTTTACCCAGGGAAACAATTATGGAGACTGATCACACACTCAAACTCTCTCCTAGCCAGAGTATTCAAGTCCAGATACTACAAATCCTCAGACCCTCTAAATGCCTCACTAGGATCTCGCCCTTCCTACGCATGGAGAAGCATGATGGCTGCGCAGAAACTGATCAAGCAAGGTGCAAAAGTGGCAATTGAAAACGGTAGAAAAACCAAACTATGGGAGGAGCAATGGTTGGGAAGCAAGCCTGCCTTCGCACCTAGAGCCACAAGTTTCATACTACCTCAATACCGACAGATAGTGACGCCTAGCATGACAGTTGTTGATCTGATGAATGTTCCCGGAAAAGAATGGAACATATAGCTCATTGAAAACATCTTCCCAGAGAACATCAAAAAGCAAATTCTAGCTACAAATATCCAAGGGAGTCACGGAGAGGACACCTACTACTGGGAGTACACTAAGACCAGCCACTACACCGTCAAATCTGGGTACTGGGTGCAGCAAAGCATAAACAAACCAGACCAGAGCAACGATACAGTGGATCAACCGAGCCTTGATGGCATCTTTCAGCAGATATGGAAGATGAATACAAGCCCAAAAGTTCACCATTTCCTTTGGAAATGTCTCAGTGACTCACTACCTGCAGCTGCAAACATGAGGAACAGACATATAGCCAAAGATGGTAGCTGTGGAAGATGCGCTATGGAAAATGAGACGATCAATCATATACTCTTCACATGCCCATATGCTCGGTTGATTTGGGCTTTGTCTCCAATTCACGCTCCAACAAATGGAGTATTATCCAAGAGAGAGTAATAAAGCAGCAGATAAGATAGAAAAGGAGGCTTTTTCTTTACAAAATCATGTCCCTAAGTTATATTCTATTGTGCCAATTTGGCTAAAATCTGTGGTTGAGACAGATTTGTCTACTGTAGTTCCAAACTTTATGGGTTGAATGAAAAGTAGTAGTTGAGCCAAAAAAAAAAACTAAAAGAAGGCATTATGAATAGTGCTTTTTCGAACTGCTGTTTCAGTCCCGACCTGCTGTGTCAGTCCTGCGGCGATTCATGTGTCAAACACGAAGGGGTATTTTCGGCAATCCAACACCAAAAAGATATTACAAGGCTCAGTTATTTCACATCGTAGGCAATCCGCCAATTTAAACTCCCATTTGGGGTATTCACCTCATTGTCTCTTTGTCAATTCTCAATAAAATATAATTGACCATGGAATTAACTACCCATAAGAAATTCAAAGTGGTTTTAAAATGTAGATTGAACTATGAAATGGACTTTTCAAGGGTCCAATAATCAAATCATCATAGTAATTAAGATGTCAATCCATTTCTAAGAATTTTGAAGCAAAGAGAATTCAAGTTTTTAATTAAGCTAAATGCAATCAATAAGATGAGTGGTTTCAATCAATCTATCAGGTTTCTAAAGCAACTAAACATCAACTTTCAATCAATTGGAATAAGGAGGAATCATGGGCATATGATTTTGATTTCAGATGTCTAAGATTAAATCTAAAATGACAAGTTTTCATTCAACACATTCCCCTAAGTCTAGATTTCAATTCTAAGCAAGTTCTCTTCCAAGATAAAAGCTCATTTACTCTCATGATCAAACATCAAATTCCTTTGGTTTGTGTCAATCAAGCAATCATTAAGGATAGATCATTCAACTTTCCTAATTCCCCTAACATCAAATCCCTTTGGTAGGGTAAGCTAAGAGCTTAATGAGTTGGCTCAGACATTTCATCGAACACCTTCCGGACAATGAAATGTCTAGAGTTCTAAACCAGAATGGCCAACTCAAGCTTATCATTAAGATCACTCAATCAAACAAAGAAACACATTAATCTACTCTAAACATTCTAGATCATCACTTAATCATTCTAAATCATCCTAACCCATGAATCCAAAGATGATTACTCACTCATAATCATGGTAGACACTAGATCATTAGTTGATCCAAATGTAAACATGATTAATAGTCAAAGTAATCAAGCAAATATAAGAAATTATGATCAAGATTAGATCTTTCACCCAAAAGTGGCTTTTAATTAGATAGAAAACAAGATAAGATCCTAAGATTAGGTCTGAGAAACATTTATAGTAGCTTAAAATCGAACAGGGTTAACCCAACAAACTTGGATTAACCCAAACACAAATGAGTAAATATCTGGTCAAATTCGGAAATGTTGACTTTCTGGACTCGCAGCGGCTAAGGCAAACCGCTCCACTAGGCCGCTGAGGCTCTCACAGCGGCTTCTTGCAGTCTTCGTCATCAGGCCGCTGCAACAAGTACATATGCGGTAGGGAGTGGGTTGTTTTCCCAGCGGCTTCAGCACACTGCTGCGCAAGGCCGCTCCCACACTTAGTCTTCGTTCCTCAAGCGCTTGCAGCGGCTTCTCGATGGGGTCATAAGGCCGCTGGGACGTCACAAAGCCGCTGGGACACTTGATCATCTCGTCTCATGCTCGAAAATCCCCAATCTTGCCTCCAACCCATCTCTAAATGCTCCAAAGTCACCATTAGACATCTCCATCACCTGATAAGGACATATGTAGTGCAATGCAACCTAAACATGTCTAAATGTTATTGTAAATGATCAGAATGAATGGTTAAAACAATGCAAATCACGAAGATATCAAACTAAAAAAAATACTAACTAATAAAATATATCTCCGACGAAACTTTGATACTAGTTACATAAATCTAATTTTCAAAAAGATCTGATCATGGCATCAATCCTACTCTTTGATTCGGTCTTTTAATAATCCACAACATACAAAAATCCGAAGTTGGATGTGGCATGTTCATAGCGTCAACCCTTATCTTTCGATATCTTTGTCAACCCTTATCTTTCGATATCTTTTTCAGAGGTGGATAAATAAACTGAATCTAAATATACGAATCGAACGCGGCCCGATAAAAATGAATTTGAACCTAACCGAATCCGATATAAATATTGAGTGGGAGTTATTTTATGATATTTCAGGTTATAAGTTTTAACTGAACCAAATCCGAATCCAAATGGATATCCACAAATTCAAAAATCCTGAAAAATACTCTTATTAAACCCAAACTCAATCCTAAATAAATACCCTAAATACTTTAAGATTTCATTGGGTACTAAAATAACTATCTATTACATGAATAATAAACTCAAATACTTAGTTTAATATATTTTGGTATTTGGTGCTCTTATTTCTTTTATATAGTTGAGTTTATCGGGTTCAATGTGTTTTTACTTAGGGTTTATCGGATATGATGTGTTTGCACAAAGTTTTTGAGCTTTGATCTATAATTTTATTGTCATTACTCTTAATTTTACTTGTAAAAAATTACATTAGAACCAAAAAGAATTGTAAGGACATCTCACTTCTTATATTTCAATTTTTTTTTTTTTTGATATTCTATTTGATTTTCGGACTTAGCTAAGTACAAAAAGTATTTTGGAACTGAAACCCCAATTAAGATCTAAAACCCAAATTTATATTGGGTTCAACTTGTTTTTTTGGAAATGTTATATCTCAAACCCAAATCTGGACCCGACTAAACCCAAACCAAATTCAAACCCGAGAAAATCGAAACCGAATTCAAAATGAACTTTTAGATACCTAAATGGGGGCTGGATTCATAAACTCAAAAATTAAAAATCCGATTGAATTCGAACCAAAACCCGATTAATCCCCTAAATGCCATCCCTAATACTTTTATTATATTAGTGTATATTTATTTTTATAATAACAAAGTTAAAAAAATTATATTCTCTATATTAATACTATAATAAGTTAAAATTAATTATGTTTGAATTTGTATATGATAAAAAATTCATACATTTCATATCATAATTAAAATTAGTATAAAAAATAGAGAAAAAGACAAAAATAGCACTAAATCAAGTTTTTGTTCCCAAACTAGCACTCAAGGTCAAAAGTCACAAAAATAGCACTTAATGTTTTATCAAAAGTCACAAACTTAGGGTTTAGAGTTAAAGGGTGGGGTTTAGGATTTAGGGTTTAGGGTTTAGGGTTTAGAGTTTAGGGTTTAGGGTTTAGAGTTGAGAAATGAGGTTTTGGGGATAAGATTTCAAATTTTGAAAAATAAAAAAATTAAAATTTTCAAAGGATAAACTTAGAAANTTTAACCAATGCTACACAAAATAACAAAAATTAATGGATTTTACATTATATTTTATTAAAATATAATATTGTAAAGTAAATAATTTTAAAGAGATAAAAAATTTATTTATAAATTAATTATTTTTAAAGGTAAAATATAAAATTATATATATATTAACTTATAATTTTTTTTTTAAAAATAGCTAATATTTATATTATATAATTACATAGTGACACCAGTTACGATAAATTTTTAACAAGTCGAGTTTCTCTAGAGTTATTCCCTTAAATAGGCAACACACGTATCAAACAAAAAGAACGCACATGTTACTTAATTCCATTATAAAATATTTTTAAAAGTAATCAGCACGAGCCGGGTTTCAAAATTGATTATCTTATTTTTTTAAAAATCAGTTAAATTAATATAAAATTATATTATGTTGTAGTTCTTAAATATTTTTTTTTTAAAATGCTATTTTGGTAATTATTATTTTATAGAGAAATATCGTAGATTTGAGATTATAATTGACAAAACTAAGATAACAAAATTTTTGTTAATAGATAAATATTCTTTCAGAATTTTTTGTCAATAAATTGTATTTAATAAATAATTTTTTTAAAATTCTATTTTTGGAAAGTTATCATTTTTATAGAGAAATATTGTAGATTTGAGATTTTGATTTAAAATTAGGATAAAAAAAATTTCTTTCGATAGATGAATCTTCTTTGAAGATTTTTAATCAATATGTTGTATTTTTTAAATAAATCTTTAAAATTCTATTTTTGGAAATTTATCATTTTTAAAAATGTTGTAGATTTGAGATTGTGATTGAGAAATTAGGATAACAAGAACTTTTTTTGATAGTTGAGTATTGTTTTAAAATTTTCAATCAATAAGTTGTATTTTTTAAATATTTTTTTAAAAATGCATATTTTGAAAATGTATCATTTTTATAGAAATATATTGTAGATTTGAGATTGTGATTGAGTAACTAGGATAAGGAGAATTTTTGTTATTAAATGAGTATTATTTTAGAATTTTTAAATAATCTTTTTAGATGCTATTTTGGAAAGTTATCATTTTTATAGAAAAATATCATAGATTTGGGATTGTGATTAAAAATTAAGATAACATGAATATGTTGATAGATGAGTTTTCTTTTAGAATTTTTGGAAAATAATCAATTTATAGAGAACTATTGTAGATTTGGGATCTGTGATTTAGAAATTATGATAACAAAAATTTCTTTTGATAGATGAATATTCTTTTAAGATTTTTAATCAATATGTTGTAGATTTTAAATAATTTTTTAAAATTCTATTTTCAGAAATTTATCATTTTTATAGAAAAATATTATAGATTTAAGATTGTGTTTGAATAATTAGGATAACAACAAATTTTATAATTTTCGATCAATAAGTTGTATTTCTTAAATAATTTTTTAAGAACGCAATTTTTGAAATGGATAATTTTATGTTTACCATGGTACCACTTTTCATCTTTACTAACATTAAAGAGACATTTTCAAAAATACATTCTTCATTAAGTAGCAAAAAACTCTTATACCTTTGTTATCTATATATATATATATATATATAATAAATCATTATTTAAATAAATAAAAATAAAAAATAAATAAAATAAAAAATAAATATTTTTTTTTTATGTTTTCGAATAATACTTTTTCAAATTCTAAATTTTTTATAAAAATGTTTTTT
>QGKV02001556.1:20845263-20873389 GCA_003260655.2 Brassica cretica
TTTTTTTTGTTTTGATCAATGGAAAAGCAACAGCTGTGTATACTTCCTTTTCAAAATATCTTAAAACCATGGTTTTAGATACTTGTAACTTTCTCCTTCTTATATACTACGCTTTAATTAGTAGTTTTTCTTTTGATTGTCCCCAATGAAGCAAGATCCATACGTTACATGGTTTGCTGGAAAAAATAATAATCATATTTCTTAAAGGAAAAAAAAAGCGAACTAGTTAAGATCAGATCACATTAACTGTTGTTATAGGAGTGGCCGTTAAAAAGCAAACTAGACCCTGCGGTTTATGGTGATCCCAACTCACTCATTACTAGTGAGATTGTGGAAAGAGAAATCAAAGGAGTCATGTCATTTGATGAGGTAAAATTAATTAATATTCACGGGTTTTAAGAAATTAATTAAGATATATTTTTATATATATATATATCCATCCCACCCATATGTTGGAGTATATATTTCCATAATGAATAAATATCAATGGATGTGTGCAAGCAGGCTCTGGAGAACAAGAGATTGTTCATGTTGGACTATCATGATTTGCTTCTGCCGTATGTGAACAGAGTGAGAGAGTTGGATGATAGCACCTTATATGCTTCTCGAGCACTATTCTTCCTCAGCGATGATAGCACATTGAGACCTGTTGCCATTGAGTTGACTCGTCCCCAAGATGTAAACAAGCCCCAATGGAGGCAGGTATTCACGCCAGGCTATGATGCTACCTCCTGCTGGCTATGGAGTCTTGCTAAGACTCACGCTATTTCTCATGACGCTGGTTATCACCAGCTTATTTCCCACTGGTATTGGACAAACTAGATCCTACAAATGGTTATTTTGTTGACAACAGTATTTAGGTTTAACTGTATAGACATTAATTTTACAGGCTGAGGACTCATTGCTGTATGGAGCCATATATTATAGCGGCAAACAGACAACTAAGTGCCATGCATCCTATTTATAGGCTTTTGCATCCCCATTTCCGCTACACAATGGAGATCAATGCTCGTGCACGCCAAAGTCTCGTCAACGCAGGTGGAATCATTGAGTCGTGTTTCTGGCCCGGAAAGTATTCATTAGAGCTAAGTTCAGATGTCTATGATAAACTATGGAGGTTTGACAGGGAAGGCTTACCTGCAGACCTCATCAGCAGGTACGTAATTACTAAGATTATACTTATTTCTTTGTAAGTATTAATTTAAGTGTTCTAAAAATCGGCTTAGACGACGGCAAATCGGATCTAAATTAATCAATTCTTCTGTACCTATTTTTTAAAATAAATAAGATTGATTTAAGCGTTCAAAATAGGTTTAGGCACCTGCCTAATAATAACCTAATATAAAACGCCTAACGTGCATTTAACGAGTTCTTGGACACTGATTTATAATAATTATGCTAACAAATATTTTTCATAAAAAAAATTGTGATATCAAAGGGGCCTGGCTGTGGAAGACGAGACAGCGGAACATGGGGTACGCCTGACGGTACCAGATTACCCATTTGCGAATGACGGTCTAATGCTGTGGGATGCACTTAAGGAATGGGTAACAGACTATGTGAATCACTATTATCCAGATGCGGAACAGGTTAAGTTGGATGAGGAACTCCAAGGATGGTGGAGTGAAGTGAGGAACATAGGGCATGGAGACAAGAAAAATGAACCATGGTGGCCTGTCCTCAAAACACAAGATGACTTGATTGAAGTGGTGACTACTATTGCATGGGTGGCTTCAGGTCACCATGCAGCTGTAAACTTTGGACAGTACGGGTATGGTGGATACTTTCCCAATCGACCAACCACAGCAAGAACCAAAATGCCAGTGGAAGAGCCGACAGAGGAAGNTTATCCAAAAAGATGTTGCTAGTGATCGCATGTAGTTTTGTAACTTATTAGGATCGGATAAGAAAATCACTCAGCCTCATCAATTAGACTGTATATATACAAATTTGAGATATTATTATACATTTCTCTTTGTCATCTAATATTCATAATCATGTACACACTTAGGATTACTGGATTAACACTGAAATGGTACTATCAATACTATTCAAAGAGAAAGAATTTTGAAAAATCTACCTATGAAAGTTGTTTGACTCTTTCATTTAACTCATTATTTTTTTGGTCTTACCTTAAATTTAGACTAAATATATGTTACCATAAATTTTTCTAACAATAATTTATTCAATTCCTTTATTTATTCAATTCTCACTCCTAAATCCTAATCATTACTATTATTATATTTACCATTTTGATTTTTAATCGTAAAAGCATTGAAACTAATGTTTTATATTATCATTTTTATCATATAATATACTCCCTCCGTTCCTAAAAAATGTATGTTCTGAAAAAAAAATTTGTTTCAAAAAGATACATTTTTTACTTTTTCAATGTATGATTTTATGAAAAATTGTAAGTTTCAAAAAAATTAATGGTGTTTATTGAATTTCTATTGGCTAAAAATTATGAAAAATTGTTATTCACAAAAAACAATGCATATTTAATGAGTTTTCTTAATATATGTGAAAAGTCTAGAATATGCATCTTTTAAAAACAGAGGGAGTATGATTTAAAGCAAGAGAAGTTACATGACATATATGTGTACTTTCAAACTTCCTCTTTCCTTTATAATAAAGTAATCATATCATATATAAAATTGTCCACTAAAATCTCATATCATATACTAAACTTTCAACTGTTTATAGTTTGATAGATATTTTCATATTTAAAAATGAGTTTTCTGAATATTCATGTTACCTTCACAAAAATGTAGAAATTCTTTGGTTCTGTTAAAGCTAACCCAACTTCACGATATCAGTATTGATTATTCACGATTTTGAAAATTATTGGTTTAGATATTATACTTTTATATACTTTTCACTTAAACTATTGTTGGAGTCATGTATAACTATTATTAATTTTTTGGTAATACCATTAATCATTCTAACCATACAATATTTTAAATATTTTTACAGATCCTAATATTATTCCTTATGATACATTTTGTCAGAAAAATATGAATTCATCAACCGTGTTTTTGTACAATAACGTTAAAAATCTATATCAAAAGGTTGTTGGACCTGATATCGACGTAATGGGTCCACATATGTTCGGGTATTTAGGATCCTAAAAAAAATCGAAATATCTAAAAAAAGCTGAAAAATATCCGAAACACGAAAAGTACTTGAAACTCCAAACAAATACCCAAAAAATTCAAATACCTAAAAATTCAAAATCTTATTCAAAATCTGACACGATGAACTGAAAAATACCCAAAATTTTATCCAAATACTCAAAAAAAAATTTTATTTGAAAATTTACCTGAAATCAAAAACTATAATCGTAAACCAAAAACTTAAAAAAATATCCATAATACCAGAAACATATTCGAAATATCCAAATATACCTAATAAACACAACATATTTATGATCGGGTCTAGGGTAGGACCCAGACTCAAACAAAGACCCACATGTCCAAAAAAAAACCCAATACGTTATCTTCTCAGGACCTGAACTAAACCTATATTTTCGGGTCAGTTTGGTTTTTTTTTTGATCCGGATATAATTCTCATGTCTAAAAGAAACTTACGTAAAAGTATACATATAAAATCGCAAATAAACTAATTCATAGATTATATAACTGTTAAAAATTATATTTTTTCGATATAATAAGACTTTGTATTATAATATAATCCAAGCGCGGATAAAAAATCTGGTGATTCGTGAAAATCAAAGTATTCCCACTAATATACATATGCGGTCCAAATAAATGCCACTTTTATTTACAAATGCTTGTCGGTAGGCCTGGGCAAAATAACCGGAACCGAAGAACCAAACCGGAACCGAACCGAAATACCCGAAACCGGAACCGGACCAATACCCTCAAATACCCGAATGGTTCCTATATTTTTATATCCGAAATAACCGAACCAAACCGGAACCGAACCGAGAACCGAACGGGTATCCGAATATATAAAAATATTAATTATATATACATATAACATCATTAAATATATATTTTAAATTTAAAATTCTATTAAAAGTATCTGAAAATAGTTTATGATAACTAAATTATTATAAAGTATCCAAACTATCCGAAAGTATCCGAAAGTATCCGGATAGTTTTATCCGAAATATCCAAAGTAATCCAAAATATCCAAAATTTTTATGTAAATCATCTTAATTATTTGATATTTTACCTTAAATAACCGATATTTTATCCAAATTATCCGAACTACCCGAACTATCCGAACCCGAACCGGATCCAAATGAGAACCGAACTTTTTCCGGATATTTTCCGGTTCCTACATTTACTATCCGAACCGAACCGAACCCGAAACTATCCGAACCGAACCNTTTTGCAGGTTTCAATGTTGAAACTGTGTAATACAAGAACATTAGCTTTACCGTCTGGGATGTCGGGGGTCAGGACAAGGTATTATTGTTTTTGCTAGTCTTTTCGAAGATGGTTTGGTTTGCTTATTAGGTTCAGTGTTGGTGAATTTTGTTCGTGTACCAACACTCTACATTTGATAAGCTAAATCAAATCAGCTGGAATATCGAGCATACTTTGATTCATTCTCAAAGAAATGTCATTTTCTGGCTGACATTTCCCATATTAATGGACTATGTTGTTTCATTTTGAGTTCTGCTCTGTTCGTAAAATTATTATTATCAAAATCTTTACTGATCGTTTCTGTTTTAGTCATCCAGATCCGTCCATTGTGGAGACACTACTTCCAGAACACGCAGGGACTTATCTTTGTTGTCGACAGCAACGATCGTGACCGTGTTGTTGAAGCCAGGGACGAGCTTCACAGGATATTGAACGAGGTCCAATATATATAAGAATTAATAGATTTATATGCGTGCACCATTTGGTTTTGACTTTGTTATTGTTTTTTTTCCTGTGCAGGATGAGTTGAGGGATGCGGTTCTGCTTTTCTTTGCTAAATCTTCCCAACGCAATGAACGCTGCTGAGATTACTGACAAGCTTGGCCTTCACTCTCTCCGCCAACGACACTGGTTTGCCAAAAAAACCCCCACACACTTGTGTTGATGCCAATTGTGTAGTTTGTAGCTAACCAAAATAGAACTTGTTTTTTTAAGAATCCCTAAATAAGATACTTGCATTGGAGGACAAAAATTTAGAGATATCTTAAGTAAAGTTCTTAAGACACATTTATTACTAAAAAAATATTAAGAGCTCCATCAGAGGCGCTAGGGATAATCATGCTCTTAGTAACATCCACATACAACCAAACATTACAAACAATCTCGCTAGCCCATAAATTCATACTAGTATTTTTTTTTTATAAAGGGCTTTCTAATTCATACTAGTATTCAATCGATTCATTTATATTTTCATACTTAGTTATTTTTATTGTTATAGTCATTTCATTTTATTTAGTCGTTTCTACACATTTGTAATTTCCCTTCTGAAATTCCACTACTATTTTAAATTATTATAGTACCTTTTTAACTATTATCAGATTAATGATAAAATTATTTAAAAGGTGGAGTGGAATCTAGTGTTTGTAAACATGTTACTTTATTTGAAAGTAGATTCGTGTTAAATAATGCTATTTCCCATAATTATATGTAATAAATTTCAAACATTTTATTAACTGGTACTGATATATTTAAAATAAAATTTAATTATTAAATAATTATATCCAAAGAGAATAATATATGATTTGTATACAGTACTCACGATAAAGTTCAAAGTTGATGTTATTGATTTTTTTGTTGTTTTTAAAAGACTGATGTTTTAAACTTTAATTAGTATATCTTGTTTTAAAATGTAAAAATATGAATGGTATAATATTTATTAAGAAAAAAGAAATAATAACTTAAATTAAACATATATTATTTCTTAATATGCTAAACATACTTCATATTTGGAGAGAGTATGTGCCAATGATAATACTGCATCTACAAAATCTATCAAATATAACGGTATCGTTCCATATTAGTTTATGTCTCTTCAACAATCATAGATTTACTTGAACATACCCATCATAAAAAGAAAACTTTACAAAATTAAATGAACTTTATAAATCCCTGGTACATCACAAAGGGCTAAACGCCTAAACCTAAACCAAAACCATCATCATCTAGAAGTGTCAAAATCAGTTATAGCTCATGGGCTGCAGTTCGGCTTAATTTTTTATAAGCACGAACTCTACTTCAAAGTTCATTTAATAAATAATTTTAATAAGTAAGTTTAAATTAGATCACAAATTATATAAATGATATTTAATGAAAATAAACTAATTCATGGGGTTGGTCATTTTTATACTTAAAATTATATATATTTGATAACTTCTTTTTAAACTCGAAAGAGATTGTAAAACGATGCGGCGATTTGTAGCGAAGAAAGTCTCAAACTTTATTAATCAAAAACCCCGTTCTAAGAGAACACATACGTTCCCTTCATATAACCCTAATAGATAATTCCTATTCTAAACTTAATTAGGAAAACTAACTTTAAAGATTATCACTAACAAAAGGAAACACAAAAAATAAAAGGAAAGCCTCAAAACACAAACGTAATTCCTAGTAGCCTTTGGATATGCTACATCATGTCCAGTTAATGAATCCTTGAGTCCGGGTGTGCTACATCAGGTCTCCCAGGATAAAAAAAGCTTCTTCCTCGAAGCTGGAACGTTGATAACGCAAGCATGCTGATGTGAAAGTTATAGAATGTATTTATAGATCATGTTGGAACAGTGAGACATGATACCTCATTGTCTGCATAAAATCAATCACCAATGCACAGAAAATGCTTCGCTCATGTTGTGAAACGGAGGGAAAGTGTACACAAACTTCAACACTTGATTCCATAACATCCTTTTCGTCATCAGTAGAAGGCACAGAGGTGAATGCACGATCAATGTGTACTAGCACCTAAGTATTACACCATGGCCACACAAAAGGAAAATTTCTTCCAGCGATAAAAACGAGCACACATTTACCATGACGAGTCAATAGACACTGAACTTGAGAGACCAAATATATGCTATTGTTAACTTGCACCAGGTGCACTACACTCATCTTTACGGCAAGGTCTCGTATGAACCCCTCACAACCCTTGCGAAAATCTACCATGTGCAGAGCATCACTGTAGATGTTGGAGAAAAAAGGTTGTGTTTCCACAGAGAACATGAGAACAAAGACTCACCCTTATCAAGCACGACAAAGATCAAGAGATAACCCACTGAAGACACAAAGCATGGTGAAAAAGTAATAGCACTAGCACTGCGTACTTTCTCAAGCAACAAATTGAAAATGGCCACTAACGGATTACCATAAGAGACAACATCAGAATAAGGACACCTCCCATGCATCACCGAACATAGAGTTTTTCATGTACCTTAATATATAGATGGACTCAAGTGACAAGATGAACTTTGATCACCACGTCCAAGATGAAGTCAAAATTCCTCAAACTTGTCATCTCCTGGAGAAAACAATAAAGAAGACGAGTCCGGTGGCCTAAGGACAGCATCTCCATGCACAAAGCGAAATACATGGTGAAAAGCCAAACAAATCACCAGCTTGCTTGATTCGCAAGCAACGTCAGTACACCATATAGTTATCGTGGATGTGCAATAACCCAACTATGTACTATGAACTACTCCAAGTTTCACTTTGACATTTTTCATCGAAATATCAATATGGGTGACAACACTTCTTGTGAGAAATTCACACTTGATGCCAAGCTTGTACTTCTCTATGTTCAAAGAATACTTTTGGTGCATGAAAAGATCAATGACTTGATGGTGGTGTAACATTGGGACTGTCGACAAGACCCCAAAACAGTATACGTCACCGGAAACATCGAGTACCATCTGCACACCAAGCCGAGAAAAAAATAGAGCATGTCTTGCTCTGGAACTAAGACGCTCATGAATCCTCTCCGTCACAGCCAGTGTTTTCATATTTTCACGTTGAACGTTGGGAAAATCATTTTTCATTGTGTACTCAGTCTCTCTACGATATGCATCATCAATTAATGGTGGTGGTAAAAATCCAATGCCAAGCTTCCCACATGTCTGCTGGATGAAGAAGGCTCGCCCAATGATAACTTGTTGCCAACACCTTAAATGATTTCCTTTGTTGAGCGGATTGGAAAACATCAGCAACTCTCTTCAATGTCCTTGTGATGTGCAGCAACCAATGCAAGGATATGTGCAGGAAAACAGAAGCATGAAAGAACACTGACGTCCTAGTCGTCCTTGACACCACTATTCTCATACAGTCAAAAGGGGCGGACAATTGAGAAGAGTGGGGTCAGCTGACCCCACAAATTTTTTTTTTTAAAAAAATTGTTTATACTTAAAAAAATTTGTACAATACTTTTTTTATTTACGAAAAAATTGTATTCAGCCTACTAAAAATGAAAATTCATCTCCAATAAATTTTTTTTTGACTCCAGCACAAAATGTTTTTGGCTCCCCAAATCGTGACAGACCGGAGAGCAATAACATAGAAGCACCAAATTGATTGAATCTGATTTTTTTTTTGAATGAATATTAAATTTTATTTATCAAAAAAATCTTTTTATAACAAAGTGTAAACCTTAGTAATATATAACACTATTTCCTTATACTTCTTCACTACTAATGAACCTCAAAAATTATACTCTTGTGATAAACCAATATTGAAGAGCTTCTTCCATGCCCTCACCTCCTTTCATTCTCATTACACTCAACTTGTTTCTAACCCCTTTGTCAATAAGCTTCTTCACTACTGCCATAGGCAAAGGTTTCTCCCCATACTTAATCTTGTTCCTTTTTCTCCATAGATTGAATCTGATTTTTTTTTTTTTTTGTTATAATCCTGGTATCCGGAGCCTCGAGAGGATCCGACTAGCGCCAATGACCGTTCACCGGAGCTTAGCCGGGGAGCCGCCCGAGGCATCCAGGAGGGCTGGTGATCACCCCACGTAAATCCCACCAGTGGCCACACGTTAGAAGGCTTCTCCGTATTGGGCCCGAAGGTCCCTCAAGATAATCACCTCCCAGCGGCACTCGAACCCATGACTTCCCAAGTTGAGTTTAACCACTGGACCACTAACACGTGGTTGGTTGAATCTGATTTAACCATCTCTATATTCCCCAAAGATGAGAGCTGCTCGTGATAAACAGTAAGTGCGATTGGATCTCGCGTCAAGCTAAGAATATGGGTAAAACCACGTCTAACAAAACCGTTGGTCTCTTGTTCCTCATTAGGAAAAGGCAAAGGAAAAGAATCTTGTGCACTGTTTCCTATGAGGGTCATAATATCTGAATCAAGTGCCATTGTAAATGACCACACGTACGCTCATTTATCTCTGAAACGAACAGCGGTTTACTTTCGACGAACTGATTTGTCTCAAACTCGAGACGTATATGTCGGGAATATTCAAAGCTCTTGGCTGATATATTATCTATATATCGTCTTTTTGTCATTGATACCAAATACTAGATCGCCACAAAACTTGTTGTCAGGATCTTCCTCACTGTCATGCAAAATATACGCACATCTTCCGCGATCTGGTGGTTCACTATTAACACACGCATGAAGCTTTGGAAGATACGTAAAGTCACCATTTTTTTTTATCCATACTCTCCAGATCCGACATATCCTGAGAAGACGGAAACTTCATCTTTCTTGTCGAATTTTTTGATGCCCACAACAATTCCTAACTACACTGTATGTCTTCTCCTTTCTGAATTGGAAATTCAACTTCCTCATCATGAATTTTAACTTCACCATGATAAACATCATAGACTGTCTCCATAGATAATTCGTCATCATAGACATCGTAGACGGGCTCGCCGGCGAAGTCTTTGACCTGATCAAAACAATTCTCCATATTTCCTTTATGATGCCATGATCTTACAGAAAAATTGTGTTGAAATTGAACGGTCATAGTTCCTTGCAAACAGACTGTCATCAATGACATTACTTTCCTTATCATCTTCAAAGATCTGCTCTTCACAACAAGACAATCCTTGAGCATGATTCTGTGTTTGGAGAAGATTGTCAACATGTTGCGCAAATCATTCTGAAACTCGGCTAGTACTCCCTTTAACACCACGTTATGCTCCACTGGTAGCAGCTCTTGAAGGTAATTCTCTTTTGCGGCATGATTATGATCCTTTGTCTCTGATACCTGTTGCAGCTGAATATTGGATAAACAGAGAAAACAATCAACACGAGATTGGATTCTCTGACGAATCGGATTTATACTCGAAAGAGATTGTATTCTTCCTTCATTGCTTTCTTCATAATTTCGAGAAGTGTCATGCGGCAGCTGTTGTTTAACTTCTCAACCTGAAGTTCCAAACCCTCTCCATATACAGTCTAGGTAACTCCAACTTCATACCTAAAATAAACACACAATAAAACACAATAAAGATCAATAACCAATGTCATATACAATAAAATAATGTCTCTTAATACTATATCAATCTCAGTAAACAATAGAGAGCACCAAACCCAAATGAATCAATAGCTACAAAAACCCGAAATGAAACAAACAAATAACAAAGCTAAGAAACACAATTCTGATCTTAATACATTATAACACTTCGGAGCACTATTGCAATAGAGAGCACCAAACCCGAAATGAGACATACATATTAAAATCCACGACTTATACCCGATTTAAACATCAAAATGAGACCAATTAAAAAGACAAAAATTATACCGAGTTAAACATCAAAATAACAACAACACGAAACAATAGATGAGACAGTTCTCAATTGATTCTTAGAAAGGACAAGTCACAAAAGCCTACTCGAAATGCTTTTCACAGTGGCTAATGGTGGTTGAGGAACATGCAAAGAAGGTGGGAAAGAATTTTCTAAGAAGAATCAGTCGCTTACAAGCAGTGTGTATCTCGATTCACAACACCGTATAGTAACAAAAAAACAAAACACAAACCCAAGAAAAAGAAATCTTTTCACAAACCCGAATGGTAACAAGAAAACATGAACACAAACACACATAATAAACACTAATTATTTGATTTTAACAGAGATTAACCACTATTCAACAACATTCAAAGAAGAATGCAAATAATGTAAACGAAATTGCGAAGAATAAGGAGATTATCAAACACTCTTTTTCAACGCATGAAAGCGATAGCTAGGCCGTAGAAGAACCGACAACGAGATTATCAAACACGAGATATCAAGTGATATAACATGGATTTTAACAGTTTTTGGCCATAGTATATTAGTGTTTTAGAATCTATTTATCATGTTTTGGAGTTTTTTAGAGTATTTACAGGTTTATGTACGTTTTAGNCTTATACCCGATTTAAACATCAAAATGAGACCAATTAAAAAGACAAAAATTATACCGAGTTAAACATCAAAATAACAACAACACGAAACAATAGATGAGACAGTTCTCAATTGATTCTTAGAAAGGACAAGTCACAAAAGCCTACTCGAAATGCTTTTCACAGTGGCTAATGGTGGTTGAGGAACATGCAAAGAAGGTGGGAAAGAATTTTCTAAGAAGAATCAGTCGCTTACAAGCAGTGTGTATCTCGATTCACAACACCGTATAGTAACAAAAAAACAAAACACAAACCCAAGAAAAAGAAATCTTTTCACAAACCCGAATGGTAACAAGAAAACATGAACACAAACACACATAATAAACACTAATTATTTGATTTTAACAGAGATTAACCACTATTCAACAACATTCAAAGAAGAATGCAAAGAATGTAAACGAAATTGCGAAGAATAAGGAGATTATCAAACACTCTTTTTCAACGCATGAAAGCGATAGCTAGGCCGTAGAAGAACCGACAACGAGATTATCAAACACGAGATATCAAGTGATATAACATGGATTTTAACAGTTTTTGGCCATAGTATATTAGTGTTTTAGAATCTATTTATCATGTTTTGGAGTTTTTTAGAGTATTTACAGGTTTATGTACGTTTTAGAGCAATGTGGTAATTATGAAGCATTTTGGAGATAAAGACAGAATGTAGCTGTTCATTGAACAAGCCAAAATCGACATTCAGAGTCAACCGTCGATCGACAAACATCACTTGTCGACGATCGACACTGAAGCGCGAAAGCAGTCCGCTTGTCCATGACCGACTTGAAGCCCAAGTTCCACATATTTACAAAACTAACCCTGACCGACTTTAACCTAATATTTACGTGTTCTGCCATTGTATTGGGCAATACACGCTTTCTTATTTTCATTCATTCACAGCATAAGGGTTTTAGGATTTTTAGTAGTTCAGAGAGAAGATCCAAGAATCCGTAAGAGCTTTGTATTAGAACTACAATTTTTCTACCTTATTCTATTTATGCAATTTATTCAGTTTTTTTTTTAACGCTGATTTATTATGGTATTATATTTATGAGAAATATTACATAAACGATTCAAAAACCGAAAATACTACATGCCTTATGAGGATCTACGCCTAACTGCATCATCTGAGCCGTCCTATGAAGATCCACTCCTGACCAGATTTACTTGCACCATGTTGAAGATCTCTTGTAAGCATTTCTTCTGTAGTCTGCATTAATAAATCGTTCTCTCCGGGACTTGAAACCTGGATTTCCTGTAATCTGCAAGAAATTGCATAGTCTGGGATTCGAACCGCATTCCTGGGTGTAGAAGCCTTTAAACCTTAACCAGTAGCCTACGGTGCTTCCACATGCAATTTATTCAGTTTATTTTCATGTTTTGCTTGATCGTGTCTGAGTAGTTCTCTTTGTTAGATTTAGGGTTTTTTAGGGTTATGAAGGATTAGCCAAATCTATAGAATTTATAAGGTGATAATTAAACAACCTTCAAAGAATTGCTATTAATGCATGTGTTCTAGAGTAGCTAATTAGGACCTTGATTTTAGGATTGTGGACAACTACGACGGTAGGTTCTGCACCATAATAAATTCTCTTGAGTTAGGATTGCTAGAAACAAGCGACAGCTGATTTAGTTAAGACTAGTAAACAAATCGACCAGCTCGCTAACGCTTGTCTAAGGTAGCATCGATTGACGCTAACTCAATAACATTGATCGATACTCGATCCATATCAACAAGTCACAGCTGAGATATTGGACTTAGTCAACATATTTGATTCGTAGCAAAAGCTGGACATCTTATGCATTAGACATCGAGTTCTAGGATTGTCATCTGCATACCTTAAGAATTCTATATCATTATAATCATGATTACATGAACCCTAGATCTGGCTATTTTCTCTTATTATTTACAAGCCAACC
This sequence comes from Brassica cretica, assembly GCA_003260655.2. Classification (NCBI taxonomy): domain Eukaryota; kingdom Viridiplantae; phylum Streptophyta; class Magnoliopsida; order Brassicales; family Brassicaceae; genus Brassica; species Brassica cretica. The sequence continues at coordinate 20,858,521 of QGKV02001556.1, forward strand.
AGCCAATCAATCTGCTTAGTTCTGAGTTATTTACTGCTTTATAATTTACTGCATACCTTAATCATTGGCTGCTTTAGATTTATTGTGTATCATCGTCCTTGTAGATTCGATCCCTAAGTACTGAAACTGAATCTCTTATTTGAGAGAGTGAAAATCGCTCTAGGGTAATTTGAGTGATATCATCAAGCATGAAAACAAAATACGAAGGAGAAAACTTGGCGTTACCTTCGGGTTAGACAGGAGAATAAGAGATTAGGCTGGATATGAAGAGATTCATGCCGGAGTATAGTCGGAGAAGAAGAGATTCACGTTCGATTAGAGTCTATTTCAGTCGGTGTCGTCGTCACCCCACCTAGAGAGAGATGTTTTCTTTGTCGCCTTACGGAGAGAGTGAGAGGCTGAGCTAGCCAGAAAATAAAAAGTAGGGTTAGAATATTTGATTAGGGTATTTCTTATGTATTTAACTTTTTATTTTATTTTAATTAGTTTATTTATATTATATATATTTCAATATTATCATAATTAATTTGTTAATTGTATTTCTGAAGGAAACTATTGGGTTTTTGTATAACATTATCCTAATGGGACAATTATATTTTGGGATTATCCCTACAGGACAATGTATGTATTTTTGGGCCTAAAAACCGATAATCCTTTTTTTTTTAATTTAGTGTTCTTTTTTGGGAAATTTGGGAAAAGGGAACAACTAAACTATGCTATTGTCCCCTTAGTACAAAATCAAATTTTGTCACTTTTGGACTTTCACTACCCTTCAAAGTTATAAAAATCCATATCAATTAATTTACAATGCAAAAAAATTAAGAAAAATCTAAAACCTGAAGTAGTCAAACATGTGCATCTATGAAAAAAATTTTTGGATTAAAAAGATATTTGGAATGGTAAATTGAAAAATAGGCTAAAGGTGTTAGTATATAAGATCTACCATCTACGGCGATTCAGAATATGCATTCTAACTGAAACACAATGATTTACATACCGAAGAATGCGCATTAGACCGGAAACATTAAGATCTAAGATGGCAGAATACAAAATCAATATTTTCTTCTATGTTCTGCCTTTCTGGTAGATCATAAGTAATAATAAACGTTCTTATATCTTCTATGGAAGNCGTGCAAGGCTTTCAAGAGATGCTTAAGCTACTTGATATGTTTAACTAGGGTGTCACTTTGAGTTCTAGACAAGAGTTACTTTACAAGGCATTTTAAATCATTGTTCCCAATGCAAGTGAATGCAACCTATATGCTCTAGACTCAATCCTAAAAGTGCAAGTGATGCAACCACATGTTTCTTTTTGTGTTTTTCAAAATTTTCAATTTTTTTTTTGGTTTTTCTATGCATATATGTATGTACAATGCAATGCGTGAGACTCAAATCATCAAAGAAAACATGATCAAATACTTGGTACCTCCCCCAAACTTAGTTCACACAGTCTCTGTGTTAGGAAGTTGAAGGAGATACCGAAAAGAGAGATAAATGCAAAGAAAAACTGGTATATATAATGGAAAGGTGGAGAAGTACCTCAATATGGAGCGTTGGAAGAGGCCGATGCCTCATCCTCGGTGTCAGCTTCCTTATCTGTCGAGGTAAGGGATGAAGATTTGTTTCCTGAATCGGATGGTTGAACTGGTGGGTTTCTCTTCTGGCGGAGCAGCTGTTTCTTGGTGGCGGGGAAATTGAGTGCCAAAGGACCTATTGGGGGCTGCGGCTGGGGGGGTAAGGAAGTCAAAGTCTGATGATGAGTATCCTGCCACAGCTCCTCTAGTCAGTATATCAGCTACCTTCTTCATGAATTGAGCTAAAGCTTCTGCCTGCCTCTTCACAGTCTTATTCAACTCGTTACATTTGTCCTTGAGCTTGAAGATAAGTCTGTCCTGAGCTTTGTTCCATCTTTGGAGGTTGCCAATATGCTCATGAGCTTGGCGAAGGGGACCATTGGGTAAGGCTCCAGGACGTTGTTCAAAGTGGTCACGAGGAAGACCATAGAGGAGCTCAGAGTTTAAACCGGAAGTGTCTTCTTGGAACACACCACATCTATATGCAGTCTTCTTCTTCTTGGGAGATCTCATGGGGCCTAGAGGACCATGGGGTCCAAGGAGGTGTTCTTCTCCAATATCAAAGCTAATAGCTCCTGGTCGCGTCAAGCTCGTGAGGTCCCAATTTGGGAGAAGCACTGAGCTTTCTTCAAGTAGCTTCCATCCATGAAAGCAGGACCAGTTGGATCATCTTCTAAGGGTATATCTTTGAACTTAAGCAATGGAGTTATCAAGCCACCAATTCCAATCTGAGGTTCCGAGTCACTCGTTGTCCAAGCCCACTCTTTGTAGTGGATGAAGCGCTTCACAAAGAATCCCACCATTCCAAAATTCTTGTAGAAATCAGTGCTGACAAGAGGCAACTGAGATGGGTGATCATAATGTTGGACAGTTTGGTGAAGAAGTTGTAGCTCCTCATCATTAACAGTGCCTGGTTCTTTCCTTGGGAAAATGGTGTGGACAATCAACCGGTGGAGATAGCGCACGGAAGGATGGCGAATGGAGGCGTTCTTGTCGCGGCTGGCCTTGCGACCCTTCCCCGCCAACACCTTCCAAACCATTTTGGCAATGTTCTCCTCCTTAGTTGCATCATAAGGTATGGGGATGGATGATTCCTCCAAATCCTTAANTGTGAGGCTTTGTGTCTCTTGGGCCTGCTGGTGGGCTTCGGGAAGGACCTGAAACAAGACATAAGAGATATGGATTAGTGTAGGTTCAATAAGGAAACTATTTCCTTATAGTATTAGGAATAATACAATCCTTTTCCATCTAGGAAAACCTACGATCTATTTTGTATAAATAGAGGTCTAGGTTCTCATTGTTAGATACAAAAATATATAAACTCTCTAAAGCATAGAACACGCAACTAGTGCGAAGCTTGTAACGTTTTCGATTCATAGTGATATAGAGTTTGTCTCCGGTTTGGAGAGAACTCGCCAAACATATTGGTGTGTCGATTTACTTATTACAAGAACAGCCAAGGTCGATTCTCTACAAATCTCAAAGGTAGATCAAAGAAGAATGAATCAAATGCTTACAAAATGGAGGAGGCTGACGTGGCTAATGAGGAGGGTTGGGAGGAGACTCCGACCGATTCAGAGGCTTTGCCGTTTCTCACTGTTGAGTAGCTCGGGAAGGAAGATCAAAACTATAAAGAGGAAGCTCGAGTGTAGATGGAGGATTATGCTGATGATGTTGTAAGTAAGAGGCGCCATGAGTCTCCCTTCATCACGATGCGATCGTGATTGAATCTTCAGATTGAGATCGCCATGAGATCCTAATCTGGGATTCACACTATCAGCTTCCTTATCATCTTATATCCTTGTTCTAGCTTCTAATTGGTGTGGTGAGAGATCAATATATAAGAAGAGTTTATAGAGTTTGGGATATCAAGACTCTATCACTATCATCATCTCACAAAAGAAGACCATAGTAGCATTTTGCAGAGTCCAAGTAAAATTACTTATGAGCAACCTGGAAAGAGGCTCCTATGTAAATTTATGACTTCCACTGAATAATATACACTTACGTAGATGAAGTTTCCAAACCATGGACCTTCAGCCTCCAGAATGTTTTGCGCCAAAACAGACACCAGGAAGGCTTATATGTGGAATCTCTCTACTGAATCTGGTGGAGAAATTGTAAGGAAAAGAACAACACTGATGATCAAAGCTGTAGGAGGCGTATAGTTATTCAATAATGCACAAAGGGAAGGGAGTAAAAGCTTACCCGCATATACCAAGACCATGAATGTTGTCTTTGCTGAAACGCTTGAAGACACTGCTCTTGATCTCAGCAAAGTTGTTTGACACCAGAAGGGCCAACAAAGCATTGGTGTGAGGAACAATGCAAGTTGACAAGGTAATTACCTGAGCTAATAGAATGAATGAATGGAGAAGTGAAGACAAAGTTAAGGACACAACAGAACAAAGATGTGTAAATAGTTAACAAAGATTTCGCCACAACTCAGCTTATCAAGGAACTATGGGAACTTGGTTCTCCTTTAGATGATCCTATTTTCTAAGCAAAGTTTCAACTTCTTTCGAGTTTAAAACAAGCAACTTCAGTTTTAAACAGTTTTTTTATTTGAATTAATTTAACATTTTTTAAGAGAAAATAAGAATATTGGACGCAACTATAGTTAAAGCCTATAGTTAAAGCCAGGTTAGAAATGAATCTCCAAGTACAAAATTTCAGTTTCTCAGTATAAAAAGACACCAAAGTGCAGGGGCGGACCCACTTGAAAGGCTGGGGTCAACTGACACCACAAAAATACTATAACTTTTAGTTTGTGAGCTGGTTTTCATTAATCAACTGTGGCTCAATGGTAAAAAAATGCAATTATAAATCTACAGATATTTGGTTCGATACAACCCAGTGACACTTTAGAATATATTTTTTTAACTTTTACAGTTTTATTTATATTCTGACCCCACACAAATTTCATGCTGGGTCCGCCACTGCCAGAGTGAGTATCTGATAGCCTCAGACAATAAAATTTAGAAAATGATTTGCGGAAAGAAAATCGCGATTTGTGGTTATTTGGTGTTTGAATCGAGTTATGAAAAGCGAAGAAAAATTAAAGAGAAAATAAGTTTGGATTATGAATATACTCGATCAGATTTCAGGTATATACCCTACTAATCCCAACGCTAGGCCTGGGCATAAAATCTGGAATCCGAAATCCGAATCGAAAAACCCGATCCATTATCCGACCCGAAACGTAAAAATACCCGAACGAGTCTTATAGGGTGGTACAAAAAATATCCGAACCCGAAGTGTTTTTCTTTATGTTTTACTTCAAAAATTTTGTTTTTTACTTTGGGTATATCCGAACCGAACCGATATAAACCGAATCCGTACGATATATGATTACTTTATGGGTTTTATGATGCAATACAATTTTAAATACAACCCGAAGTGTTATTATCCGAAATCGACCCGTACTAATAAAATTTTAGTATGGGACCTAGAAGCGTAAACCGGAAAATCCGAAAACCCGAAAAGCCCGATCCAAATGCCAACGGGTAGCCGAACGCCGAGGGCTACCCAACACCATTGATACTAAAACTCTAATCGGTTTATAATCAAGATTTGAACCCAATCCATCTCACTTATATCGGAGTGGCTCTGTTCGAATTATGTTCATTTGCTACGCGTACTAATGTATTTATATAGATCGGATTCGGTACAAATACAGGTTTTTCAATTTTGCATCGGCAATGATCATCTACAAATAGAACAAAGACGCGCGACTCGCAGAAAGAGAAATCAAAACGATTCGAGAGAGATGATGGCACTCCCTCCTCCTTCTCTACAGCGTCTCTCCACCTTCAAAAACCCTCCCCCTTCTTCACTCTCCGCACCACCACCACAACCATCCTCCTCCTCCTCACCTCTAGACTCCTTCGCCAACGACCCCACCCTCGCCCCATTCCTCTCCCCTTCCTTCTCCTCCTCCTCCTTCTCCTCCGCCGCCCTCGCCTCCGGATCCCCCGCCTCCACCGCCGAGCGTCTCCACCAAGCCATCCGCCTCCTCGACTCCCAGCTCCGCAGCGACGTCGTCTCCCGCCACCCCGAGCTCCTCTCCCAGCTCTCCTCCCTCTCCCACGCCGAGATCTCCCTCTCCTCCCTCCGCTCCTCCGTCTCCTCCCTCCAATCCTCCATCCGCCGCATCCGATCCGATCTCTCCGAGCCCGTCCGATCAATCCGATCCAAATCCGTCCAGCTCTCGAACCTCCACTCCGCCGCCGAGCTCCTCTCTCACTCCGTCCGCGCCCTGCGCCTCTCCAAGAAGCTCCGCGATCTAACCGACGGATCGGATCCGGAGAAGATCGATCTCACGAAATCCGCGCAGCTCCATTTCGAGATCTTGGCGATGTGTAAGGAGTACGATCTCTTCGGGATCGACGTCGTCGACGAGGAGATCGAGTTCGTCAAGGAGATCGGGGAGAGGTTGAGGTCCGAGGCGATGAAGGTGTTGGAGAGAGGTGTGGAAGGGCTGAATCAAGCTGAGGTTGGGACTGGGTTGCAGGTTTTCTATAACCTTGGGGAGCTGAAGGGAACAGTGGATCAGTTGGTTAACAAGTACAAGGGCGTGGCTGTGAAGAGTGTGAGCGTTGCGATGGATATGAAGGCGGTTTCGTCTGGGTTTGGGCCTGGTGGGATTAGGTCTAGCGGAGCGCCGCACATTGGTGGCGGAGGTAAGGTTAGGGAGGCGTTGTGGCAGAGGATGGGGAGCTGTATGGATCAGTTGTATTCGCTTGTGGTTGCTGTGTGGCACTTGCAGCGTGTGTTGTCTAAGAAGAGGGATCCGTTTACTCATGTCCTTCTTCTTGACGAAGTTATCAAGGTAAGGCGAATAGTTAAGGAAGCTACATTGGGTAACTGAGAGAAAGAGAGAGTGTTCTTGGATGTGGATGAGAAGATTCTTGTCACTTTAGTGGTTGATGCTTCCATGTTTTTGCATAAAAATAAAGCCTTTGGAACTTGCTTATGTGATGTCAAGGCTATTGATTGATTTAGTTCTCAGCCTTTTATTTTTGTTTACTCGTTAGTTTAACCCGCATTGGGTTATTGAGAGAAAGAGAGAGTGTTCTTGGATGTGGATGAGAACATTCTTGTCACTTTTAGGGAGCATGATTGATGTTTGATCAACTTTAGTCTTTGGAATGTGTTTCTGTGATGTCAGGACTATTGATTGATTTAGATTTTATTTTTGGTTTTATTGCTGACATGAAGTGTTTATATGCAATAGGAAGGTGATTCAATGTTAACAGACAGAGTCTGGGATGCACTTGTGAAGGCGTTTACTAGCCAAATGAAGTCTGCATTCACAGCTTCGAGCTTCGTTAAAGAGATATTCACCATGGGATATCCGAAGCTCGTGTCCATGATAGAAAATCTTCTCGAAAGGATCTCTCGTGACACCGATGTGAAAGGAGTGTTACCTGCGGTTGATTCAGAAAGGAAAGAACAAATGGTTTCGTGCATTGCAATATTCCAGACTGCTTTCTTATCCCTATGCTTCGGACGGTTGTCAGATCTCGTGAACTCTATATTCCCTATGTCGAGCCGGGGGAACTTGCCTTCCAAAGAACAGATCTCGCAGGTGTTATCACACATTCAAGACGAGATTGAGGCTGTTCATCCAGATGGTCGTTTGACTCTTTTGGTTTTGCGTGAGATAGGCAAAGCCCTTAGTAACCTAGCTCAACGAGCTGAGTGTCAGATTTCTACAGGCCCTGAGACGCGTCAGATCACAGGTCCTGCAACTTCAACACAGATCAGGAACTTCACATTATCTCAGCATTTGCAAGGAATCCACACGCATATCTCATCCATGGTAGCTGACCTTCCCAGTATCGCCGCTGATGTATTGTCTCCTCATCTGGGCGCGATATACGCCGCGGCATGCGAGCCAGTGACGCCTTTGTTTAAAGCAATGCGAGACCAGCTCGAGTCATGCATACTTCAAATTCACGACCAAAACTTTGGTGTTGATGATGCTGCCGCCTTGGACAGCAACACTTCCCCATACATGGAAGAGTTGCAGAGATCGATCCTCCACTTCCGCAAGGAGTTCCTATCTAGACTCTTGCCTTCCGCAGCAACGGCTAACGCTGCAGGGACGGAATCGATCTGCACTAGACTTGCAAGACAAATGGCTTCAAGGGTTTTGATCTTCTACATCAGGCATGCTTCCCTCGTGAGGCCACTATCAGAATGGGGAAAGCTCAGGATGGCTAGAGACATGGCCGAGCTGGAGCTCGCGGTGGGGCAAAATCTGTTCCCAGTGGAGCAACTTGGTGCAGCGTACAGAGCTCTTAGAGCATTTAGGCCATTGGTTTTCTTGGAAACATCTGAAATGGGATCGTCTCCTCTCATCCAGGATCTACCGCCGAGCATCGTCCTGCATCATCTCTACACGAGAGGCCCGGACGAGCTGGAGTCACCGATGCAGAAGAACAGGCTGAGTCCGAAGCAGTACTCACTGTGGCTTGATAGCCAAAAGGAGGATCAGATCTGGAAAGGAATTAAAGCGACATTGGATGATTATGCAGTGAAGATCAGGTCGAGAGGAGAGAAAGAGTTCAGTCCTGTTTATCCTCTAATGCTTCAAATTGGATCATCTTTGACACAAGATAACGTATAAGCTCTATATGTTCTCTTTTGTTCTCTCGCAGGTCAAATGAATAAATATTTTGTCTCAGGAGTTTTCTTCAGTTAAAGTGACAGTATCTCGCATACATGTCATGTAAATCAAGATTCATAGTCACACATCATAGCATGGTTGGTGTCTTAAATAGAGTTACTGTTTTGTTTGAGGAAGCTCTTGCTTTTGTCTGTCCTATGTTTAAGGTCTGTATAAAATCTAGATATTCTTGGCATGTAAGGCGTCTACTACATAAAAGAAACTCATCGATCCTGCCTGCATGACGTGTTCTTCTAACACTTACCCGAACCATTGGCTACACCCTCTTGGTTGTTGAGTTTGGGGGTTTAATCAAGATTTAGGTTAAAGTAATACGAAAGTATCCGTTAGCAAACACAAATACATGAGTAAGGTATATCAAAAGACAAGTACAAAAAGGATTTACTCTGAACGGAAGGGAGATTCATCATCATATTCAAACACAGAGTTATTTACATACATGGACACATATACAACAAAGTCTGCAACTATTAAGAACCTGCTCCTCTTCTTCTTCTTCTTCTAGATATCAGTGTCCAACGGAAATAGATCTCTCTCCTAAGCCTAGAGGTGAACGTGAACGTTGACGCCTCGTGATCTCGGAGAGGACCCTTCTCATCTCCGGTTGCTTCAGCGATGGCTGTCTTATCTTCTCAAACTCTCTCTTTATCTTCACCACTTGGCTATGTTTTGGACCATTCTCGCTTCCATTATTGGTCTTGTTCTCCATTTCCACCACACAAAAAAACCTTAGACACAAAGAAATTCCTTTATACAACCAACTCTGTTCCAGAAGACACGACACGAGTTGTGTGTGAAAGTAGAAGATAAAATCAGGTTGGTGAGCAACACCAAATTGGTTTGAGAAATATATATATTATACAAAGAGACGACTCGTTCTTGATCTTATCTCTCTCTCTCTCTCTGTTTTATAAACAAACGTGAGGAATGCGACAAGAACGGTGTTTCCTGCGAAATGTGGTTACGTGTTAGAAACGCTGAAACGCTTGTGACGATATTTCTACAAATTTTTTATACAAGACTGAGAGAAGAGTCGATTTTTGAACGGTTGAGAGACCAAAAGGCTGCCATGTGGACCGTTGGTTAACTAGAAAGCTTCTAGTGGATATCCTTTTCAGACCATTTCCTTTGACCAGGCGTTAATCGTTTTCTGTAAACGCATTAGGCTCGTGTTAACTTTTTTGGCATTACATTAATACTAGATTTTTTAACCGCGCTACGCGCAGATAAGATTTTATATGTATTTCTCAATTCTAAAAAAATAATGTATAATATTGTATTACATTATTTAAAGAATATAAAATAAGACTACATAATATAAATATATTTTTTAAATTTTCTTTGTGGAAATCATTATGTTGTTTGATTGTTCTACTTGACTCACATATTTGCATAGTTATTTGTGATAGATGAATAAATATATTTTTATTATCAGTAAATAATATATATTTATTATATAATATAAGAAAAATAAAATTATTTACTTTTAAAACAAACTTGTCTCATGTTGGGGACTCGGTTATAGACATATCATATTCGAATGAGACATTTTTACAGTTATCAATCTTCTTAACAGTCAANTCATTTTTTACGAAAAAATAAATGAGATGACGTGGCAACTTCGGACTCTCTGATTGGACGATTTTTTGTGCCTACGTGGACACTCTAAGAGGAGCTTATATCCTCCTTTTAGTATTGTGATATTTGGAATTTACATTAATATTTTTGAAATTACATTAATATAAGAAGCTTACACATCTCGTTCTTTTTTTTTCGTTCCCACTCTTTGACCATACCATTCATTTGTGGCTTGTTTTTGACGTCCAAGAAGTCTGTACTCAATTGCTTGAGACTACACTATTGTATAATTTGGTGTGTTTATATGGTTGTGAGTTTTAAAATAAGAGAAACATTGAAATTCAAAAACATTGTACTCTTTTTCTTAAAAAAAATATCTTGAATGGTGTTCAGGGATTTTTTATATAAATTAAGATCTCAGAAAATTGGGTAAAGTTTTTTATGTGTTTGCCATAATTTATTACCAAACTGTAAAAAAATCATCTAATGAAAAAAAAAGCTCTAGAATATAACTAATTACAAAAGATAAAAATTATGTATACTGAAAAGGTAAATGTCAATTAAATTATAGTAAAATATATTTTGGTTAAAACATCAATTAGTATTATACGACAATAATAATTAACTACGCGTTTCTCTCGCATATGCGAACATAGTCATCTTATAATCATTAATAAATATATGAATTATTAATTCAAAGTATTTATATATAATAATATTTTATCAAACTATATATATGCTTGTTATAAGGTTAAATATTTTTGGTAATTCTCATGTACTATAAATATTTTATACACTACATTCTTTAATAATAAATAATTTTTGAAATCACAAAATATTTTATTTTTGATGATACAAAATTCATTTTTTACTTGATTACTATTTAACTAAACATCTTTATGTTTTTAGTTTTTACCTATTATAATTGAAAAAATATTCTTTTCAATTAATAATATAGTATATGTTATATTAATTGATAATTGATTAACTAATATGATAAATAAATATATTAATTTATTAAGTGTTATAATGATTTTAACCATTTTAATTTTTAACGTAGGAGTTCATAAGTAAAAATTTATTTCAGAAATAATAGTACAAGATATATTAAAGGTCAACATGAGATATCCTAAATGTTATGGTTTTCAAATATTCTTTTATCTTATAAAATATGACTTTCATCCTTATTTTTTTAATAAAATTTTATAATTGTAAGCAAGTGTCAAAGTAACGGTAACAATGAAAATATGCAAAAAAGAATAACAACAATGTTAGAGCTGGGAATTTTAATTATTGTCCACGAGTTTCACTCCATTGCGGATCGAACAATTTGAAAATTTTGAATTGCGGGTGCAGGCACTGGTTGAGATCTCTGTTCGGAATCGTGCTAGGCACTAGTCGGGCGGTTAGTCTACGCCTAGCGATTTACCAGAAAATCGGAGAGTAATCGGAGAGTACGCGGTACCTAGTTTTTAATACAAATTAATATATTTATATATATATTTATAGGTATGCAACAGATTTCAAAGATTGTGGCGTGGTCTGGTGGCAGTTCCCGTGATTTAATGCCAACAGGTCCTGAGTTCGAATCTCCTCATAAACATTCTTAGGGTTTCTGCAAATGTTTTGTGCGGCCGCCAAGATTTCTAATACATTATCTTCACTTTTTTTGCGTTTCAACCCCGATTTACTCTTTGAACATACAAATTAGTCATATATAAAACGATCTGGAGCTTTAGAATGACCAAAACCGAAGTTTAGAAACAAAAACGCCTAATTCTTGGATTTGGACCAAATCGACGCGTCCGGAAACCGCCCAGCGTTTAAACGCCGCAAATCCGGCCGTGGCGGCCGCGTTTTAGAACATAGGTTGAGATTAGTTTAAGCTGAATGGGTGCGGGTCAGTTAAATTTGAGTCGTGGATACCCTTCAACCCGCAATTTTTTTATAAAAATAATTTGTAAAAATATATAAAATATCATAAATATCTATATAATTTTAATTATAATTAAAATAATTTTTTTAATTAAAATAATTATTTTTAATATAATTAATATTACCCGTGGGTTTTGGCGGGACGGATACGTGTATAAAAGTTTTTGTTTGCGGGTCTAGTTTTTGAATCAAAAAATGATTCGATCCGCGGTGGGCGGAGCGGGTTGACCCGCTAAACCCATGACTAAACAATATGTTACAAATTTAATAATTAATTAAATTAAGGTTAATAATTCTTTTTTGGTTAATAGTTAATTTGGATCACTAGATTTGCGATTTTTAGGCTTTTTTATTGAAAGGGTATCGTGTTTCTAAGAGTATTGGAAAGCAGTTAGTTGATGAAAAAATTGATTTTTCATTCATCAACTAATTGCATTCCACCACGACGATCCAAATAATTATCGCATCCTGGTCTTAACCAATCCGGGTTTAGAAGCACCGCTTAAAACAGTGAAGGAGCGGGACCACTCAATGATGGGCTTTTAGGATAAGAGTGGCTGAAAGTTGAAACATTATGGAAGATATACAGTTGGCTTTGATATAATGCATCATCATTCCCGTGATGACCCAAACGAATAAAGGAGAATATATATTTGGTACATGAGTAATTCGGAAAAGCTCACTAACACATTCTGGGTTGCTTCAGCTTCAACACCGACTTTGATCATCGACAAAGAGGTATCTTCATCACCCTTCATTCCCTTTTAGTTACATGTTATGTTCTTAATTTGGCACTTCCTTCTTTTTTTTTTCTTGCTTCCACTTCTTCAATGATCTGGTTGGGATAGAGCCACACCGTTCTTACTTGGTTCACAAATGCATCAATAACATCCTACAATCCTGCGTATATATCATCTAAGTTCAAACAAGAAAATCTCGTCATCTTTCTTTAATTCATGTTTTAGTCCGGACAGCTTGATAGAATTTGTGTTTCTTTTGACTAAAATAGAAACAAACGAAAAGTAAAACGCTAAACATGTCAAAACATTGTTCTTTGCAAAGCCAAAAGCAAAGCTCAAAATATTTCTCGTTTAAAACTCGATAACACTTTAAGCTCACTCTCGCTTGGATGAGCAAGATCTTAAATTTTATTTATGATAAAACGTAGAAGTGGTTACTATAAGAAAAAAATAAGAAACTAAAACAAAATCAAAATCAAAATCAAAAACCTATTTCCTAAACAAAGAAGAAATAGTAGTGCATCAAAGAATAGCTAGTATCACACATTATCTTTAATAATGGTCCAGTAGTTCTTTTTCAGCTCATGGTTCGCAACTTAATTAGGACCCCGTATTAAGGAAAAGTGTTAACTTCTTTTTCCCGGATAAAACGCATTGAGAAAAATGTTGCTTTTTGTAAATTGTTTCTATCATTACTACAACTTAATAGTTGTCCTTGCTTGTTAATGAAAACTAGAAAATGGAGAAGGTTCACCAAATGGTAAAGGACGAAAGGATCATGAAGATTGAGATTCCTGGCGATGGCAGTTCCACGCCCGAAGTGTGCTCGGGTGGGCTGACTCGTCAAACGAGCATCACCAAGACAAACTGCCTTTGCTCACCAACCACTCACCCCGGTTCTTTTCGATGTCGAATGCACCGGTCTCTTTCGCTACAACGTACCAAGAGTATTGAGGCTGCGGCTCTACAGGACGCTCCGGCTAAGCCATCAGATTCCCTTAGAGCCACTAAGTAGATTCATGGATGAACATGATACCATGGCATTTCTCTTGGTTGTTCTAATGTAATCAATATAGATGGGAGTACGTAGGGTTCTTAAACTTACGTATAAATTTTGTATTTTAAACTGCTTCGCTTTACGCCTCAACTATCGGTTGGCAAACAAAGAGAGGCATATGATGTTCATGTGGCTTGTTTCTTTTACAACAAATAATTAAAATACTCCCATTATTTCATAATAAATGTTATTTTAACTTTTTTTTTACAAAAAAATATCATTTTAGAATTTTAATGTGAATTATGTTTATTTTCAGTTAAAAATTAATTACAAATTATATTGATTTTATAAATAATTTTATTTATCTCAAATATTACATTTCAATCACTTTTTTAATCTGTATAGAAAATGTCAAAGTGACATTTATTCAAAAACGAAGGAAATAAAGAAAATTTACGATTTTACTAACTGAATTGGTAGTATATGATAATTATAAAAAAAACTGCGAACACATAGTTCTATTAATTGGTAGCGAATAAATATATTTATACATAAATAGAATTTGGCCTACAATTAGTTTACAAACAGTAATCTCCTAGATAATTTTTGTTTACATGTTCCATAAATAACTTTGTGCCTAAGGTAGCATTTTGTAGTTTATTTTATCAACTAAAGTTATTATATTTTTTGGAGAAAATCTACTAAAATTATGTTCACTAAATAAACTAAAGATGCAACTTTGAGGGAGCTGATATATTAGAAATAGAAGTAGTGCATATCCGAAGGTTTATATATAGTGATGACTAAAGTTGAAAAGTAGTTGTAACTGTATATTACTAATATGAAAAATGTTTTTTAAATAGAGATTCATTTCCGAAAAATCTTAATAAAAAAAGTTTATACAAGGTCCCCTTTTACATATTCAATAATTATATATATTGACCATAATAGTTTGGTCTCTTAAGACATCTCAAAGGGCAAATAACCAAACTAATGAGGGAATTACAATATAGACATGGCATGGTGCTAGATTGGCAAATCAATCAAAGTACTCATGAGTCATGACATGACTCATCTTTCAAAAGAATACAAAGCAGAAACAACTTTAGAAAATGGTGGTAAGTTTTTGTTCTTTCTCAAAAATGATACAGAAATAATCAATCATTGAGAGAAAAACAATGATGAGGTGTTGTTAAATGTGGTAGATGCAATGCATATAATGCTCGTTGGTTAAGGTTAAAAGAACAGTCGAAATCATTTTCCCAATAAGAGCCATTTTGTCTTTTTAATTTGGGCGGTGCTATTTCCTTCTCATCTTTTTATGGAATGTTTTTTTTTTTTTTTTTTTTTT
>QGKV02001556.1:20873486-20909400 GCA_003260655.2 Brassica cretica
TTTTTTTTTTTTTTTTTTTTGAATCTTTTTATGGAATGTGAAAACACAATATAAAGTATAATTTGCAGATTAATGCAGATTTGTCTTTTTAATATAATATAAAGAAATGGAGTATATGAATATGATATCGACGAGTCTGATTTATCTTTACGAAACTGTTTGTATTAGTTTGTCTACATATATGCCAAAGTTGTGTTATGCATATTGTTGGAACAAAGCTAATTTAAGTATCATGAACATGATGAAACTTGTTGGACAGATTAGGTCGGATTTATACATTAAACTTGTTGTGACATACAAGAATGATTTGTTGTCTGGGATGTTAGTACAAAAACTTGGACACTTGTTTAGCGAGAGGGAGACCATGTGATCCTTATATGGGTTGACATAATTATTGAAAAGGATCATAATATATGTACTTAATTACATATCAAATCCAAGGCGGTTAAGATATTCCGTATTCATTGTCTAAAATAAGATCAAATTTACATAACAAATGTTTTGTTAAATACCTAGCACTCCTCTCTACTGATTAATGAACATGATCTTTGGGTATATATCTATAATATGAAAAAAATCCTAACTAACCCAGTAGCAGACAACAGATTACTCCAAAGAAAGAGAGGAAGATTTGACTTTTACTCTCTACAAAGATAGAATAATCAAACAAACTAGAGAATCTTCAGGCTGCTCTGTTTCATACAATTCTAAGAGAGTGTGTATTTAATGTGAAATTTAAAATGATTTGATTTTTGTGAGCTTTTAAATGATTTAGGTGAATATTAAAATTGATTTTATTAAATAACTTTAAAATCTTTTCTAAAACCATGAAATTTGAATTTTTATTTTTATAAATAAGAAATCATTTTCAAACACCCTAAAAACATTTAAAACATTCTAAAATCTTCAACTTAAATTTTGTTCAATATAACAATAAATTTCAAATTGTTTTAAAAAATGACACGTTCAATAACACTGAATTTATAATTTTAAAGTGTTTTTTTAAATCTTCGTTTGAAAAACAGTAGATTTGTTATTTTAATACAAATCATCTGAACTCTTAGTTGAATACACTTCCCCTAATATAATTAGGTAATTTTCTTTTGACCTTCTGGATTCCAAACACGTCTCATTAATCTAATGAAAACAAATATGAATTCTTAAACATTATTATTTTGGAGATTAATTGAACATTGGTGAAGTTGCACAAAGAGATAGAGAGAGAGGTTTACACATTTTCTTTGTTTTACTCTAGAGATCTAAAAATAACAGTTTATTCAGTTTTTGTCGTTGGAGTTTCTGTTGATGGACAAAAACTTGCTGAACATCTTCTTAGGTCGGCCAGGGATTGCACAGAAAGCCTTAAACCGAGATGGAGTTCTTCCTCCTCCTTGGTTCATAAACCTCTCGTCTATCTCTTCATCTTCAGCTAGCTTGCTTCTCAGTGTCCCTGAGAGCTTTGACTTGGGAGATTTGAGACCAGACACGCTCCACTGATCTTCTGGCCCTGCCATGCTTGTGGTTGTGCTGAAAGCGGCTGCACTTGGATTAGAAGGGTCAATGTTGTGTGCAGCAAGGAGTGCTTTGATGTTGCTTGGAAGCTCGGTCATTTTAACTTCACCTTTGTTGGTAGCTGCAGCAGCTCTCGCCTGCTCATAGAAGAGGACTTGTACCACAACTCTCAGTGGAAGCTTCTCGTTCTGCGCAGCATGCATACACGCTTCCATCGACAGTTTCTTGCAGTCCAAGACTCTACATATTCTTTTTCTTTCTGATTTATTCAGATTCTTGTGAGCCTGCAGAAACACAACAATGACTATGATTAGCTTTAGTGAACACAAACAATGATGAGAGTTTTGAAAGATCACCGTTATATCAAAAGGTCTCTAATTCGAGTGACCGCTGAGACGAAACTAATACTACATTCTCGTGGTTTCGGGGCTGGAAGGGTTACAGCTTCCGACCCCGAACCTTTTGGTATTAAAAAAAAAAACATGATGAAAGTTTTGAGAGATTATTGTACCTTGAGATATATGTCAATGGCTCTGTAGAGATCATCATGATCAAGCCTAGAAAACTCAGGGACACTCTCAGCTAAACTAACAAACTTCGAGAGCGGTAGACTCACATCTCTAGCAATCTGTTGGAGGTATCCATCCACAAGCTTAGCCACTTTAAGCTTTGAGCTATGAGAGGCAGAGGAAGACCTCCTACTTTCTTGGAACTCAAGATCAATATTCTCAGCCGAACGAGATCTTTGTCTTCTATCCATCATACCCTTTTTACCTCTCAAAGGACTTGTCGGTGGACTAGTCTGCCCTAAGATCATAAACTGTTCCAAGATAGTCGCCACAACGTCCACATCGTATAACATTTCAGACTTGTAGGACGTTGGAGGTATCAACAAATCACTAACCGTTGCTTCTTCTAACTGAAGGGCCACCCTTCTCGCCAATTCCATTTTGGAAGATGATGATGCGTTTAAGATGTTAGCTGCTTTCAAGAGCTTAAGCAAGAAGCTGCAAGAAACCGCGGCTTTCTCAGCAGGAAGCAAGCTTATAATGGACTCCAACAACAACCTGTGCTTGGATGAAACATCAGTCTCTGAATCCGAGTCAGAATCCTCTTTCTTGCCGACTTGTTTTCGGTTTCTTTGCAGAGAAGGAAGCCACTTAGAGGCGTAAACTCGAAGGGCATCACCGATGAGACTAGAGGGTACTTTGCCACCGGATTTGATAGCAATCATTGTCCTCCAGTAAAGATCTATCCCCAACTCTGCGATGTCTTCAGCCCACCATCCTCTGCTCACAGCAGCTGCTCTGTTAGAGGACGTGTCATCATCCCTAACACGCCTAGAATGACTGTGTGAGAGAGATACTTTGGATGGATGAGACAAGACCTTTGAAGCTATTGCCTCAATGCACCTACTAGTGATGGCAAGGTCTTCAGACCAGAGAGGAAAAGCCTTAGTGGTGTGAAGTGTGACTATGGAGTCTCTCCATCCGTTAAGGATGCAGGTGTTCAAGAAGACTTCAAGCTTGTACACCAAGTTACCTTTCTCAACTTCCTCTGACATCTGAAGATACTCTGCTGCACATCTCGCTGCTACTATGTTGTAAGCGCTTATGGTTATTGTCATTCCATAGCAGTATTTGGCACATAGCTCAAAGGCTTCAACTCCTCCTGGGAAGTCTGGAAGTTGGTTTGATTCTGGTGACTCAGAGCACATTCTTTGAAGCCTCAAACACTTTGAAAGCAGTGGAAACTACAGAAAAGAAGAAGACTCTCAGAGAGAAAACAATCAATCATCTGGAAGAAAAGGAAGTAGAAGAAGAAAGAGGTACCTTGTGAAGATGGTATCTACTTCCGGAAACTTCAATTGTATAATCACTAGAAACTTCAGAAGAAACACATCTGCAACAAGCATCAGTTTAGTTTCTTTACTAAACCTTTATGTCCTGAGATTTAGTTTATTTCTTTTTGTTGTTTACCTTAAATCTTCTGAAGTGTAGAAAGTGTCAGGCCGAGATCCAAGTTTCATAAACTTCATCGCTGTTGTTTATGTTCTTGAATCTTCAGAAACTCCTCTGCATAATGGCCTAACTTCAAATGGGTTTTTTTCTTCTACCCCTCCAAGCCCTGAAGAACAGTACCTTCCTCAAGAAAACCTGACAAGATTCTTGTCTGTAAGTGAGACAAAACAAATGAAACCTTTGTCAGAGAGGTTTTTTCTTGGGAGAGAATAAAAAAAGATTTTATGTTTCTGTTGGGAAATTTGTCTTTGTGGTGAGTAATTTAGTTAGATATATAGAATGATAAATGGGAAAAAATAAAATAGGTAAGAAATAAAAAAAAAGGAAAAACAAGATCCCAGAAAAACTTAGGCCACCACTAAAGTTCATGTCCATTCAATCAAAGTTCCTTATACCCAATCTGATATGGACATACAAACAAAAAGAATCAAAATCAATGCAATAAAGGAAAAAAGGATAAAGATAAGAGTTGGATATCCTATCAACATAATATCACAACCCACCCAAGTTCCATCAATCACAAAAGATAACTAAACACCATACTCCATGGTTCACACATCATAACAAGAATGTTGTTCAGTTCCCATGCATAAACCAAGACGAAGTAGAAAAACTCACTTTGGATGAAAACAGAATAACACTCTTCAAGTCATCAGCCTTGAGATTTTTTTTTTTTTTTGAGAAAGAAAATGTTTTGAGCTAGCTAGGCAAATTCCCAGAAAACAGTCTTTACCAATCATTCAAAGGTTAAAGAGAGAAACACAATAAAGCAGAGCAATCTACTTTGCAACTTTTTTGTTTTTCATGTTTTATGCAAAATTGGGATTTTTAATATTTATATTATGGTAGGGACTTAAACTGGATACACAAAACATTATTATTTTCCTAATTTTTATTTGTATTTTTAGGAGTAAACTATGGTGCTTAAGCCATTCGCCAGCGTGCAAAGAAGAATCACCAAACCCACGTGCCTCTACTTATCCCACCTTCTCCCTTCCTCATCATCGCCTCTCCTTAATTTTTCCACTCTTATTTTTTTTTTGTCATCTTTTTTTTTTATTGTTACATATTTAATCATTTTCATTTCGTTTAAATCAAAATTTCCAACTCCTAGTTCTTCTTTATTTTTTCTTCTAGTGATCATACTTTCTCACTGTATATGTACATATACAGTGATATTCACATGTTACAGTGATATTCACATGTTACATTATTTTACCAAAGTTTTCCTTGCGCCAAAATTTTATGTACTATCTAGATAAATAAAAATCAAATTTTATCTATCTAGGTATAGATTTTGAAAAAAATAACTTGATTTTAGATATTGTAATTAACTCATATATATATATATATATANTTATTGTTTAATACGGTGATATGGTCTGAATTGTAATAGATGCTTTCAGTTTCCTCTACCATCTGGTCCAAAAACATGATCAACCAACAATCATACTTGTTTTTCCATGTTTAGACAAGAAAGAAACACCAAGAGATCCCAAAAGCTATGTGTCGAAGAGCTTGTTTAGACCATTCCTAACCAAGACTTCAATTTTCCACTGGAACAAAACTCGCCATGAGCCATTAACAGATTAAAAAATCTTAGAGCCTCCAGGAAGAAGCTATGAAACTCCTTTTCTTTCACGAATGACGCTTTCAATAGTTCCAAACCAATTGCAAAGACAAGAAAACCAATGACTGGGAATTCTGAATAATGGTAAAAGAATAGCAAGGTAGCATCTAGTAGAACTCTAAGAATATCATTATTATTATTTATATCTCTGAACAGACAAGACCACATCAGCATGTGTTGTTTATATAGTAACAAGATGATGTTGTAAAGTCTGGTTCAATCAAACTCCGGGTTAGTCTGAATAGAGTTAAACCGGGATTGGAGGTTTAGCGAAGTGATCAGAACGATGACGTTTTGATAAGTGGGAAACACGTGTACAAGAGGTCGTTACACGTTAAATAGGACGTTAAGAAGTTTGTTACGATCATCGGAGAAAGAGAAAAAGATCAGAGAGAGTTTTGGCGATCTGATCGGAGAAGAAGAGCTTGAGCCGTCGTGTTGAAGAAGCTTGGGAAGCATCACACTGCAGAGTATAGGTGGTAGATCGATTACACGTTGTAAGTCGATCACATACTCTGTTCTCAGCTCGATTAAGATCTCCGTATCACGGATCTTTGATGTACGTTGTATATCGCCATTGTTGATTATTTGAAGCTCTCTGAAGCGTAATAAAACGCGCCAAGGGACGTTCTTTCCCTCCCTTGTGAGTAGATCAGCGAACACAGGGTTAACAAAATCTTGTCATCTTGCTCTTGCTTTACCTGACAATTAAACCTGAATCGATAGTGTTCTAGGTCAAACTGGTTAAGATCTTGATCTCAAATCGGTTTAAAACTTTACAAGTGGTATCAGAGCATCCAGGTTGGGATTGCGAAGGTTCAAGAGTTGTGAATTTGAGGTCATCTTGAAACTCAAGGGATTCGAGAAAGTTTTCAAGATCAGATCTGAGATCAGGAGGATGTCGTCGGTGGAAGTGTCGACAATGGCTCCAACGATGGGGAAATTTCAGATGGACAAGTTCGATGGCAAAGGTGATTTTGGTCTCTGGAAGTTCAAGCTTATGGGGCAGCTTGAGATTCAGGGACTACTGACAACAATCACTGAAGGATTCACAATCTATGCCTCATCAGAAAAACTGGAAGAAGGAGCTTCTCCGAAGGTAGATCAGAAGAAGGCTGAGAAGGATCTGAGAACAAGGAGCTTGCTTGGAACGTGTGTAAGCGACTCTATTCTCAGAAAGATAATGAATGAACCCACTGCATTGGGAATGTGGAAGGAAATGGAGAAGATCCATCAGACTAGATCTCTTCCAAACAGAATCTATCTTAAGAAGCAGTTCTCATGCTACAAGATGGAAGAGGATACGACCATTGAGGAGAATATTGACATCTTTCTCAAGCTTATTGCGGATCTAGAAAGCCTAAAGGTCACAGTTTCAGACGAAGATCAGGCAATACAACTTCTATCTGGTCTGCCACCTGCGTTCGAACAGCTGGTGCATACACTACAGTATGGTACTAGTAGGGAAACATTAACTGTCTCAGAAGTGGAGACATCAGCTTATTCAAAGGAAGCTGAGCTGAGACAGAAGGGATTGCTTGGCAAGAAGAAGAACGGAGCTGAAGGACTATATGTTGAAGCTCGTGGTAGATCTTCAAAGAGACAATCTGAATCAAGATACAGAAAGGATTTCAAGAAGAACAACAGATCAAAGGGTCATGGAGACAGATCAAAGTCTAGAGGAAGATCTGAGAAAGAGAAGCGAGGCGGATGTTTTATCTGTGGGAAAAATGGACATTGGAAAAGAGAATGCCCAGAGAGGAGTGAAATAACTCAGAGCCATTGGTAAACTTAGTTCATGGAGTTAGGCAACCAATGGTTCTAACGGCTAGTCCAACAGATACAAAAGGCGACTGGATCCTTGATTCAGGATGTACATTTCATATAACTCCAAACAGAGAACTATTGTTTGACTTGGAAGAATCAGATGGAGGAAGAGTACTGATGGCAAACAATACTCAAAGTGAGGTAAAAGGCATTGGGAAGATACGGATTCTGAATGAAGAAGGACATGAAGTTATTCTTACTGGAGTGAGGTTTATGCCTAACATGAGAAGGAACTTGATCTCATATGGTATGCTTGAAAAGTCTGGATGCAGATACGAAGGAGGAGACTTCAAAGTCACATTCTACAAAGGAGACAAGAAAGCAATTAGTGGAGAATACATTGATGGTTTGTATTATCTTCAGGGATCAGTTGTCAAGGGTGAAGTGAATGTAGTGAAGCCAAAAGAGAAGAATGCCATGATCTGGCACTCAAGACTTGGACACATCAGTAAGAAGAACTTCGACATACTAATAAGAGACAGCTACATCCCAAAGGCAGAAGCAGGAGAGATGGGTTTCTGTGAGGATTTTGTTCTAGGAAAGTCCCATAAGCAGAGCTTTCCAATGGCGAAACACACCACCAGTGGCATTCTTGAGTATGTACACTCAGATCTTTGGGGTTCTCCATCAAACACAGAAAGTCTAAGTGGATGCAGGTACTTTATCAGCTTTATAGATGACTTCTCAAAGAAGGTGTGGGTCTTCATCCTGAGGACTAAGGATGAGGCGTTTTCAAAGTTTAAAGAATGGAAAGAAATGGTAGAAAGCCATACAGAGAAGAAGATCAAATGTCTGAGGGCTGATAATGGGTTAGAGTACTGCAATACTCAGTTTGATGAGCTGTGTAGGAAGAGTGGGATAAAGAGACATAGGACATGCGCCTATACACCTCAACAGAACGGGACTGCAGAGAGGATGAACCGTACTATCATGGATAGAGTTCGAAGCATGTTGTCAGAAACTGGCCTGGGGAAAGAGTTTTGGGCAGAAGCTACCTCAACAGCTGTGTACTTAATCAACAGAACTCCAAACTCAACGATTGAGTTCAAGCTTCCTGAAGAAGCATGGTCTGGGAGAAAGCCTGACATCAGTCACCTCAAGAGGTTTGGCTGCACCGCATACGTTCATGTTACACAAGACAAAACAAGTCCTAGAGCAGTAAAAGGGATCTTT
This sequence comes from Brassica cretica, assembly GCA_003260655.2. Taxonomy (NCBI): domain Eukaryota; kingdom Viridiplantae; phylum Streptophyta; class Magnoliopsida; order Brassicales; family Brassicaceae; genus Brassica; species Brassica cretica. The sequence continues at coordinate 20,881,650 of QGKV02001556.1, forward strand.
GTAGGTTATCCTTTTGGGGTAAAAGGATACCGAGTCTGGATCACTGAGGATTCAAAGTGTGTAACCAGTAGAAACGTTATCTTCAGAGAAGAAGAGGTGTATAAAGATGTTGAGAAGGCTACAGAAAAGACTGAACCAGAAACTGAGCTGAGTAAGGAGAAGAGGTTAGGAAAGAAAAAGGTCACATTCAGTTCAAAGTTGATTCGAGGAACAGGATATGAGTATGGTGAGACATCAGGCTCAGGTGGAGAAATCTCAGAGACGCAGACTGAGAGTGGAAGTGAGAACACTGTAGGATCTGAGGGATATTCAGAAAGTGATGAAGAAGAAGGCCTCACGTTTCATGAAGAGACAGAAACTGAGAATCAATCTGAGGTTAGTGGTTACTTGTTGGCAAGGGACAGAACAAGAAGAAATATAAGACCTCCATCAAGATATGAAGATGCAAATCTTGTAGCCTATGCTCTGTCAGTTTCTTAAGATATTGAGACTGAGGAACCAAAGTCATTTGCAGAAGCGAAGCTAAACAAGAAATGGAAACTTTGGAAAAATGCAGCTTCAGAGGAAATGATTTCTCTTGATAAGAATCACACATGGGACTTGATTGAAAGACCTGAAGGACAAAAAACAGTTGGATGAAGTGGCTGTTTAAACTCAAGCCAGGGATTCCGGAAGTAGAAGATGAGAGACACAAGGCTAGACTTGTAGCTAAAGGCTATTCTCAAACAAAGGGGATAGACTACAATGAGATCTTCTCTCCTGTTGTCAAACATGTTTCTATAAGGCTGATGTTGTCGATTGTAGTCAACAAGGATTATGAGTTGGAACAGCTTGATGTAAAAACTGCTTTCTTACACGGGAACTTAGAAGAAAGAATCATCATGGACCAACCTGAGGGATTTATAAAATCCGGAGATGAGAACAAGGTTTGCTTGCCGAGAAAGTCACTGTATGGCTTGAAACAGTCACCAAGACAATGGAATCTCAGGTTTGATAACTTCATGATAGATCAGAAGTTCAAAAGGAGTGAGTATGATTTGTGCGTCTACATGAAAAACCTCAGAACTGAACAAGCTATCTATCTTCTATTGTATGTTGATGATATGCTTATAGCATCAGGAGATTTGTCAGAAATAAGGAGGATAAAAGACAGTCTGAGTAGTGAGTTCGAAATGAAGGATATGGGAGCTGCATCTCGTATTTTAGGCATGGACATCACTAGAGACAGAAAGAATGGGTTATTGACATCGTCTCAAGGGAATTACATCAGAAAGGTGCTTAAGACTTTTGGGATGAGTGAAGCAACTGCAGTTACCACTCCACTAGCGTCTCCTTTCGAACTCATGAGCTTAAAAAAGGATGAACTAGTGACAGAGAAAGCTCTGATGGATAAAGTTCTGTATGCAAGTGCTGTAGGCAGTATGATGTATGCTATGATTGGGACAAGACCTGATTTGGCGTATGCTGTTGGTGTCATAAGTCGATTCATGTCAAAACTAGGGAGGAAGCATTGGGAAGCAGTCATGTGGGTCTTGAGATATTTGAGAGGCGAGACATCAAGATGTTTGGAGTTTAGGAAACATGAAGATTTTATCATTGAAGGCTTCAATGACTCTGACTATGCCACTGATATGGATAGGCGGAGGTCAATCACAGGGTATATCTTCAAGGTCTGGGGTAACACAGTGAGCTGGAGATCAAACTTACAGTCTGTTGTTGCTTTATCAACCACTGAGGCAGAGTATATGGCTATGTCAACGGCTACTAAGGAAGCTATCTGGTTGAAAGGGATTTGTGAAGAATTGGGATTTGACTCAGGGAAGGTTAAGATACATTGTGATTCTCAAAGCGCTTTAGCTCTTGCGAAAAACGCAGTGTATCATGAGAAGACTAAACATGTGGCTACAAAGTTCAATTTCATCAGGGACATTGTAGCGCAAGGAGTGTTCATCCTGTATAAGATACATACGAGCAAGAATCCAGCAGATTTCTTGACTAAGGCTCTTCCTGGACCTAAGTTCAATCTCTGCTGTGATTTGTCAAATGTTGTATGAGAAGCAGGGCTTCGAGTAACTCTATGAGACTGGTCTACTGTGCCTGCAAGATCAGCGTGTTTGAGGGATTCATTTAGTAAGAGTTACTCAGGATGCAGGATAAATGGTTCAGAAGATGTTTAGTTTAAGGTGGAGCTCGTCTTGATTAGTTCAAGGTGTACGGTCTTGGAATTGAAGTTTTGCTTTCAGTTCGTGTGGGGTTCAGCTTCAAGTGGAGTTGATAATCAGTTCTGTTCAGTTAAGCTTCAGGGATCAAGTTGAGTATTTGGAAGGAGTTCAGACTATACTAAAGCAGCTGATGCTTCTACGGAGTGGTTATTGAAAGGTGGAGATTGTAAAGTCTGGTTCAATCAAACTCCGGGTTAGTCTGAATAGAGTTAAACCGGGATTGGAGGTTTAGCGAAGTGATCAGAACGATGATGTTTTGATAAGTGGGAAACACGTGTACAAGAGGTCGTTACACGTTAAAGAGGACGTTAAGAAGTTTGTTACGATCATCGGAGAAAGAGAAAAAGATCAGAGAGAGTTTTGGCGATCTGATCGGAGAAGAAGAGCTTGAGCCGTCGTGTTGAAGAAGCTTGGGAAGCATCACACTGCAGAGTATAGGTGGTAGATCGATTACACGTTGTAAGTCGATCACATACTCTGTTCTCAGCTCGATTAAGATCTGCGTATCACGGATCTTTGATGTACGTTGTATATCGCCATTGTTGATTGTTTGAAGCTCTCTGAAGCGTAATAAAACGCGCCNCTCTCATACTAACACATGACGCTTTGAATCGAAATACATATAAAGAATGCCTCTTCTTCTTCTGCTTCTGTTCATTTTACTTCCACCAAACCTCTTTTTATTTTTCCACCAAACCTCTTTTGCTTCGGCTTTTCCTTTGTCTTGTTCAACGCAAAATGCATAATCAGATTCTGCTCTTCTTGTTTTATTTTTCCTCCAGAGAAGAGATGTCTATTTATGCAGAGCTACATGGAACTGTAGAGTCTACTTTCTTTGAAGCTCTCTTGAGTTTCTCTTTAAGTTTTTTTGAAGGACAGTCTACGTACGCCACAAAACGGCTGCTGCTACATTTTCTTTATAAGATATTTGTAACGCTTCTGGCCAACTATGGCTAATAGGTTTTTCACGTTTGTTCACTTAGTTTTGCAATAATCAGTGTTTTAAATTTTTGGAAATTCAAAATACTTGTTTACTGACTATGTAATCATTATATAATATTTTTCATGTATTGGTCTTACTTGTATGATATCGTGAAACATTTATAAATTAGTCATCTATTCTTTCACCATTCCCGTTCAGCCTTGAAATTTTTTTTGAAAATATAGAAAGATAAAAACACTTTAACTCCATAAATAATCAAATCAATTTTTTTTTTGCATATTTACATACACCACAATTTACCCGAAATCAAAATGTTATAGTCACCACATTCATAGAACTTACAACATCTTTATTGCGCATCAGGACCACCTCCTGGTTCTTAAACCACTTGTAATGCCTCTGATCACCTACGGCTATGGACCTCGGTCTGGTAACTTGGTATGTGTACCATATATTCCATGCAACAGCCAATATCTAATTTTTTGGGAGACTAGACAAACTTATTTACTGATCCTAGAACTACTATATGGGTTTCTTCATATTTTTCCTCACTCGTATGATATCATGAATTGCTCTCTCATAGTTACTCATATCTCATAGTTACTCATATCTCCACTATTATAGCTGGATGTTTTAGTCTTGAAGTTTTCCTGGACAAATAACCAAAAATATAAACACCCTTTGATAAGGTAAATATTCACATTAGTTCTTTTAAACTTTTTCACATACACCTTCTTATATCAGAAACAGATGTAACAATTAGAGGCGTATCCATTAAGCGTTTAGGGGGATCACATGACACCCCTTAAACTAATAAATAAACAAAATTGTATAAGATTTACTAAAGAATAAATAGCAAAATAGCAGTATTCTCTGTTATGACACCCCCAAAACCAAGATTCAAACCTCCATTGACACCTTTTGTTATTTTATGAACCCCCTAAAAGAAATTTCTGCATCCGCCGTTGGTAACAATATTAAACCAGACACAACTGTTGAACAGTTAAGAGCGTTTTTCTGATAACTATTTAAGTAGAGCTATAGAAGACAAAACAGTATAGTATGCATGACCATCAAAGTTCAGTTCTACAGCCTTTACTAATTGCCTAACGGGGGCCGGTGTCGGTTGAGGGAAAAATTATGAAGATCTAAAATGATACCAAACTTTATAACATTTACTAATTGCCTCAGTGGTGTCGGGCAAGACAATTCACATTATTGTTTCGCATAAATATTACAATAGCCAAAATGGGTAGTATGGTTTACAACTTACTAAACTGATACATCTTCTTTTTAGGGTTGATGGAAAACTAGATGCATATTAATAGCATGTAAGAATTTAAGATCTTCCAGTTAGACAGTAGGAAGAGCATCGTTAGAGTCAGCAATAAGCATAACAATTTAACCATGAGAATATACTTTTCATGAACAGCAGCACTTTTGGTGCCATCCATTAATTGAGACTGCAGAACAGATAAAAACAATGAGAGAATTGATTTCATAACAAAAGATGAATTAGTTTGATAAGAATTTATGTTTTAAGTAGTGTTCTTCTTCCGGTCTTTGTAGTAATCTACGTCCTATGCTTGCTCCGGGAGCTAAAAAGTTAGAAGTATCTCACAAAATATTTCAAATTTGTAACAGAAAAATAAAAATAAGAGAGAAATACGCTGAAAATGTTATCTATGGTAAGAATAAACATTTTTAAATGAGAACCCTTGAGAATCCCAAAACACTTGTTTTACAAGAAAAGATCTATCTTAAATTTTTATTTTTTTGAATATATAACTATATTGAAATGGTTCAGTAACTCATCATTAACTATAACAAACATTCATTTGCACTTCAATCATAGTTTCTAGTCCTGTAATGAAAGCACGCCTCCATTTTCTAGTACATTCTCAAAAGACGAATCATTATCGAAAGCTTCACTTGTTTTTTTAGATATATACTTTTCTGATTTTCTCTTTTGCTGTAACGTCTAACGAGCAGAACATCAATCTATCAAATGATTGTTTTCTCATACAACACCTCAATTCTGACCACCTAATAACATTACGCTGTTGAGCTAGAATCCCAACCCATATCAGAAAGAAATATCTTTTCTCTGTCTAGTTCAACCACCGAACTCATGTCACCTGCCACAACTGATGAAAAGGGACAGTATATTGTAGGTAATATCTTGTTTATAACGTCATAATAAAAACTATTACTTGTCCAGCATAAAAGAAACAATGACTGACGACGAGAGAAAAATACCTTTAGGTCCAGTTTCTATCGATAAGTAGATTTAACGACTTCAGATCACGGTGGATGATGGGTGAACCACAGTGGTGAAGATAATTCATGCCACGAGCCTGCGGGAAAAGCTTAATCAAGTAGTGGAAAAGAACCAAAATAGAGCAGCTTATAACTTAGAAAACTGTGGTCACAAAGGAAAATGAAGTGTGTAATACCCTTGCATCAAAGAAAGAGACTTCTACTGAAACGTTATTACAAAGGAAAACTAGTCTTTAGAGTTTGGGAGTCAGTGTTTTGGACCCTGGGCCGAAAGAAAATGTAGTATTATACTGCATCTTGATAGAAATATTGAGTCAGAGTTTCAAAAGTGGTGTTTGCGCTGGAAGCTAAAGACTTGGTGGAAGCAAATGGAAGCCAATTAAAAGGCTCAGGGCGTGGCCCGTCGTGTCCTTTTCATTTTAAAGTGGTTGAAATTTTTTTACCATTAAACCAGTTTTGTGTTGGGATGTGAGCTATGAGATCATATATGAAGACAGGGATCAATCTTATGTTGCTACTAATCATCCAAAATGACTTTCAGAAGTTTTTGTTAATGAGAGAGTTCCTCAGACCATCTCCAACAAGGGTTTTTCCCATTGGCACTACAAGAAAACAGCGACATACTGAGGGAAAAAATCGTCGGTATGTCGTCGGAATAACGTTATTCCGACGGCATACCGACGAAGCAAGTCCTCGGAAATAACTCTTCGGAAATTCATTTTTCCTCGGAAATCCCTCGGAATTTTCCGACGGAATTCCGAGGAAACAAATTTCCGAGGAAATCCGAGGACCACCAGTTCGTCGGAAAGCTCCTCGGAATATACCGAGGTAGAACTTCGTCGGGATATTTCGATGGACTTTCCGATGGTCCAATCCTCGGAAATTCCGACGAAATATTCCTCGGAATTTTCATCGGAAAATTCCGAGGAACGGGTCCCTCGGAAAATTCCGAGGAACGGGTCCCTCAGAATATTCCGAGGAACATGTCCCTCGGTATATTCTGAGGAACGGGGTCCCTCGGTATATTCCGAGGAAGATGTCCCTCGGTATATTCCGAGGGTTCAGTTCCTCGGAATGTAAAAAATATTAATTTTTTTTTAAAAAATAAAATTTTTGAAATTTAAATTCAAAAATATAAAATAAAAATTAAAATTGAAATCATATTAATTAATATTCAAAGTTTCACAAATAAAAATAAAACATTCCGAGTTTTTGGAAAAAAAAAAACTACGGGTCTGGCACGTCCGGGAACACCTCGTTCGGGTACATCCTCTGCATCATCTCCATCATTTGCTGGTTCAGCCTCCTCTGTGCCTCATAGCCCGCCTGTTGAGCCGCCATCTGGGTCTCCAACAAAGATATGCGATCATCCTTGTCCTTCAACTGAGCCGTAAGTACTTCTGGATCAACAAAGGGCGGTGGTGCAGAAGAAGGAGGAACCGACCGGGTGCGACGACCCAAACCGACCAAACGTCCCTTCTTCTTTGGAACCGACTGAATAGAAAATAGCCAAATTTACAAATTTAAACCAAGAAATAAATGAATTGAACTTTAAAAAAAAANTTTCAGGTTAAAGAAAATGGGACAAGATTACAGCTACAGCCAGCCCTCTTCATCATCAGACTCTCTGGACATAACCTCCCTTCTTGAAGCCGAAGCTCAGATTTACGCGGATGAAACTGACAGTAGCAACCGCAATGCAATGCCGGTTCAGTACCCACGTCAACCAGAGGCTGATGATGGAATCCCCACGACATGCTACTGTGGAGCTCAGCCTGTTCTCGGCTGCTCTTACACTCCTATAGACCCATACAGAAGGTACTTTACGTGCGATAATGCTGATGATGGAGACTGCCACGTTTAGAAATGGTGGGAAGTGGCAGTCATGGAGAAGATGAGGGAGTTTCAGAGGCAACTTAGTGATCTTAAGAAGACGGTAGATGAGAGTGAGCAGAAGCGCCTTAACCTTGAGAAGACGGTATATGAGCTTTCAAAGAAGAAAGCAGGAATTAAGCTAATGGTCTGTCTTAGTCTTAATAGGTTTAGTGTTAGTGATTCTGCGAGGTTAGTTTCCGTCCTCTTATTTCATTGCATTTTCTTAGAGGCTTTTGTAAAACATTTGAGTGTTTTATCTCATGTTTTTTTAGGAATTGTTGCAAAGGTTTCAAAGGAGAGTGGCGTTCGTCTAAATTATCTGTAATAAGGTACTATTTCTTTTTAAAAATTAGTACTTTTATTGTGTTTGAAATGAAGGTTAAAATTAGTACTCTAGTTGTGTTTGAAAAGAAATGGTGTCCGATGGTAATTTTTTGGTTTGTATTGGCATGATTTGATTGGCTTTTATTACTTAGTTTGATAGGTATTTACTCGGATTAGAATAGGTGTTAAATGTAACTTATTTGCTTTCTATCTTCCCAACTGCTCTAATTTGATAGGCTTTAATTAGTTTAGACTTTGCTTACTTAAGTAGTAGTGTCGGTAGAATAATGTCACAACCCAACCTCTAACCATGGCTAACCCTTCTGGCTATGTAAACCTACTAAATAGTCAAAATCACATTGACCTTGAATCACCAGAAGCTAATTGGTTCGCTAGCCAAGTTCCCGATGAGTCTAGTGTGAAGGAGAGGAGGAAATGGTCTTCCACAGAGGATAAAATCCTTATTGGTGCGTGGCTTAACACCAGTAAGGACCCTGTGGTGAGCACTGAGCAAAAAGCTGATGCTTTCTGGAACCGTATTGTAGACTACTACAACGCAAGCCCTCACCTGGTTAGGACTATACCGAGGAAGCTTCGTCCTTGCAAGCAGAGGTGGACTCGGATTAACGAGCAAGTATCCAAGTTTGCTGGTTGCTATGATGGGGCTTTGAGGGAGCAGAGGAGTGGGCAAAATGATGATGATGTCATGAAAGCTGCATTAGACATTTTCTTCAATAATAACGGCTACAAGTTCACTCTGGATCACTGCTGGAGGGAGCTCAGGCACGACCAGAAATGGTGCGCCTCCTATACGGCTAAGGACGGTGGAAAGGAGAAGAGCAAACCAGCATTGGAGGTTGATAGAGAAGNACAGCATCTACCGGAAAACGCTCATGTCCACCGACGTCTGGCGTCCTTTCTGCACCAAAATCTCTTAGTTGTATCTTCAAATCTTTCCCACAAATTTCCGGAGGTGGACTGTCAAACACCCTCTTGTTCTTCGTAAACAAATTCCTACTCCTACGATATGGATGATCAGGTGGTAGGAATCTCCTGTGACAGTCAAACCAACACGTTTTCCTTCCGTGTTTTAGTTGGAAAGCATCAGTGTTATCTTGACAATATGGACATGATAGCCTTCCATGCGTTGTCCATCCAGACAACATACCATATGCTGGAAAATCACTTATTGTCCACATTAGTACTGCCCGCATTTGAAAGTTTTCTTTACACGAAACATCGTATGTTTCAGCACCTTGAGCCCATAGTTGTTGCAACTCATATATTAGTGGCTGAAGAAACACATCAAGTGATCTCTTAGGATGCTCTGGTCCGGGAACGAGAATCGAGAGAAACAAAAACTCTCGTCGCAAGCACAAGTTTGGGGGTAGGTTGTATGGTGTAAGAATGACGGGCCATAGAGAATACTGTCTTCCACTCTTGCCAAACGGACTGAAACCATCAGTACATAATCCAAGGTAGACATTTCTTCTCTCATACGCAAACTCGGGATACTTTGATTGGAAATGCTTCCACGCTTTTGCATCTGAAGGATGTCTGATCTCACCATCTGTTGAGTGCTCCGCATGCCATCTCTTTGGTTGCGCTGTGCGTTCAGACAGATACAACCTCTGCAACCTTTCCGTCAAAGGCAAATACCACATCCTTTTATATGGCACTGGAACTCTTTCACTCGTATCTTTATAACGAGTCTTTCCACAAATTTGCATGTAACCCGCTGTTCATCCGCCCTCCAATAAATCATGCAGTTGTCGATGCATACATCTATTACCTGATACGATAAACCAAGACCAGCTACGAGTTTCTGAACCTCGTAGTATGAAGATATTGAGTGAATGAAGAGGAAGATGGGTGCTTGTATTTATAGTTGAAATCTTGCCGACAAACCGAGGAAATTCCGACGGAATTCCGACGCCAACGGCTAGTTCGTCGGAATTTCCTCGGAATTTTTAAAATCCCCCAACGGCTCTCCAACGGCTATAATATATCCTCGAAATTCATCGATTTTTTCCGAGGAATACATTTTTCCTCATTATTCCGTCTGAATATTCCGACGGATTGATATTTCCTCGGAATTCCGTCGGTATATTCCGAGAAAATTCCGAGGAAACCTAATTTTGGGTTTTCTCGGAATATCCTCGGAAATTCCTCGAGAAATTCTGAGGATTTCATTTTCCGTCGGAATGTCCGTCAGAATACCGATGTTTTCTTGTAGTGTGGGTTCTTAATATATGTATTATATATATATGTATATATTATATATGTGTAAATAATTGTAGGAAAACCCATAAATAAAAGTTTTTAGGGATTCCTAAAACTCTCTTTTAAGAACCTTTATTTATGGGGTTCCACAAAAATTATGGACCCCACAATTACTTATACATATATATATATATATATATATATAACACATATATTAAGAACTCCAACGGGGAGCACCTCCAGAGGTGCTCTTATGTTTGTAAGCTTTTGGATTAGTTTGTTATTACTCTTGTATTTCTCTTATGCCTCTTTTGGTTGGGCTGTTATTGGTTATAGGTTTGATATTACATATGTGTATTGGCTTTGTGGGCTTGTAAACCTGTGAAACTTTTCTTCGATAACCCATTTTAGATGCTGTTCTAAGTTGAAGTTGATCAAAAAAGAAAGTTGAAGTTTAATACAATCTTTTGTACTTTGTAAAGTGGAAGCCATGTGGAAGAGAAAGAGTTTACACAAGTGATTCCGTTGGCTTTTTCAACCAAATAGACACGACAAAAAGCTGTAAGTGAGAGGACTGAGTCAAGCCACAACGCGTGGATAGAGACAGAGAGAAATAAGCTATAAGTGAGGGACTGAGTCAAGCCACAACGCGTGGATAGAGACAGAGAGAAATGATCAGGTCTCGGTCTTCGGGTACCCGTTGGCATTCGGATCGGATTTTTCGGATTTTTAGATTTTCGGGTTTACGTTTCTAAGTCCTATATTAAAATTTTATTAGAACGGATCGAGTCCGGATAATAACACTTCGGATTCGCTTCAAAATTGTATTGCATCATAAAATCCATAAAGTAATCATATATCGTACGGATTCGGGTTATATCGGTTCGGTTCGGATATAACCAAAATAAAAAACAAAATTTTTGAAGTAAAACATAGAGAAAAACATCTAAATTAAATAAAAATTAATCTATCACATATAAAATTGATAAAATAACAATAAAATATTAAATCAAGCATGAAAACAAACATCATTTGTAAACAATATGTATTGCTTTATAGTGAATAGACTTTTTATTTCAATGAGCAAATTATAAAATATTTATTTATAACTGATTGTGTACTTAAAGCATTTATTAGAATTTTAATATTTATTATTATATATAATATATTTCAAAATATTTATATTGACTATTAATTTCGGATTTTTCGGGTTATCCGTTCGGATTCGGTTAATAACACTTCGGGTTCGGATATTTTTTGTATCACTCTACAAGACCCGTTCGGGTATTTTTACGTTTCGGGTCGGATAACTGGTCAGGTTTTTCGGTTCGGGTTCGAGTCGGATTTCGGGTTCCGGATTTTATGCCCAGACCTAGAGATGATAATACTCAAAACGCAAAACTGATGATAATACCCAAAACTCAAAACTGATACTTTCTTCATTGACTAACTTGCCCTTAACCGTAACTCCAGGGCCATAAGATAATCATCACCACCACCATCTATCACCAAACTCAGAGAGCTCCAACAAACAGAAACAGACACGACATCATCACAGCAAAAAGCTCTGTTTCTTGGTTCTTTAATTCTTTTTAGATTGTATTTTTCTTTACTTCCTTAACCTTATATTCTCTGGTATATTACCGTAGATATCATCGTTATATCCATTGGCGGAGCTACTTACGGCGGAGGGGGTCAACTGACCCCTATAATTTTTCTATATTTTTGGTTTATATGTTAGTTTTGTAAGTATAAAATGAAAAATTTGGGTAATTTAGATGCAACTAAACCAATGTTTAATGTTGAAATCTTAACTTTGCACAACTTCTAATATTATTAGATAGATATATTAATATAGACCTCGGTGAATAGAACTTCTAACTCGGCCAACTTATATCAGACAGCCTTCCTAAGGGGCACCGCACATCGAACCAAAAGGAACAATGTGATCCACTTTGAATTTCCACTCTTGTAAAAGATTTAGTAGAGTCCTATTCAAAAGCTTACTCCACATCCATGAACCAAATGTACTGTTTTCATTGATTGACATTAATGACCTTTTACTGATCAAGTATCTTTTAGTCCATAATACCCATAAAGTGGACTCCGATATGATCCTCCAGATAATTTTCAGAAAACAAACTTTTTTTTTTGAGCCAACAAATTTTCAGACAACAAACTTTGTTCACTTCAGTATTTGTGTTATATTAGGCGTGCTTTGGTTGCATCGCTTCCTAGGAGGACAAGTTTGGTATGAACACTTGCATGTTATGTCACCAATATTCAAAAGTGGTGTTTGTGTCGGAAGCTAAAGACTTGGTGAAAAAATTAAAAGGCCCAGGGCGTGGCCGGTCGTGTCCGGTCGTGTCCTTCTTTTCAAAATAGAAGGGTTCGTCTGTTTGCTAAAAACGTCATATGAGAATAGGAATCAATCTTGTGTTGCAGCCAATCATCCTCAATGACTTGTAGTTTGTAGGCTTGTGTTTTTTTATGCCTCTTTTGGTTGGGCAGTTTGTTGGTTATAAGTTGATGTTAAGTGATTGTATGTCTGCTAGCTATTGTGGGCTTGTAACCTTTTTGAAACTTTGTTCTTCAACATAAACCCATGTGACAAATTTTGTTATATAAAGAAATTTGTTGACAGTACTTCAATATTTCTGAGTTCAAGTTTAATAAAATCATTTGTACTATTACAGTGGAAGCCACGTGTTTGTGGAAGAGAAAGAGTAATAAACACAAGTGATTCCGTTGGCTTTTTCAACCAAAAAGACAAAGACGAAAGCTGTAAGTCGGTGGGACCGAGTCAAGCCGCAACGCGTGGAGATGATAATACTCAAAAACACAAACCGAACGTTGATACTTTCTTTCATTGACTAAGTTGCCCTTTTAGCCGCACTTCTCGAGGCTAAAAGGCAAAGGCATCATCACCCGAAACTCAGAAAGCATCTCAATCTAATACTATTATATTTCCATTATAGAGCTCCGAGAAACATACACGACATATAATCACAGCAAAAAGCTCTGTTTCTTGGTTCCTTAATTCTTTAATTCTTTTTTAGTTTGTATTCTTTCTTTACTTCTTTTACTTTATTTTCTCTGGTAGATTATCTACGGTAGATATCTATCATCGAGCTGTGTTTTATTTTGTATCATCTCTTTTCGAATTTATTTATATCTCTTTTAACTCCGGAGATCGAGTTCTTGATCGGTGTTAAAAAGGAAGTCCAAGAAGATGTGGTGGATGATGAGTGAAAACGGTGGTCACTATTGCTCTAAGAAGTCCGATGATCTATGCGGCACACAGGTCTTCCTTCCTTCCTCTTCTTCTCTTTATCGCTTTAATCGTTTCTTTAAATTGAAGTTCTTGAAACAAGATCTTGTTTAGTCAATGGTTCTTGATTTGGTAAACGGAGACTTTCTTGATATCTAAACTATAGATCTTATAGTTCTGATCTGAGTAATATAATTTTCTTAAATTAGATTGATCTAATTGTTTGAATTGGTTTTTGTTTGTACAAGACATGAGTTGATCAGCTATTGACTTTTTTTTTTTGCTTGTGTCTAAACAGGAATCAGATCGAGGCTTTGGCATCACCAGACTATGTTGCATGTTGCGTGGTATAGACTTAAAGTCAATCATATTCCTCTTAGTAATCGTCCCACTATGTGTCATGGGTGTATACATTCACGGCCTCAAGATCTCATACTTCTTGAGACCATTATGGGAATCACCACCAAAACCATTCCACGAAATTCCTCACTACCACCATGAGAACGCTTCCATGGAATCTCTCTGTAAGCTCCACGGCTGGGGCGTCCGTGAATACCCTCGCCGCGTCTACGACGCCGTCCTCTTCAGCACCGAAGTGGAGCTTCTTACCATACGGTGGCAAGAACTCTACCCTTACGTTACTCAGTTCGTTCTCCTCGAGTCTAACTCGACCTTCACCGGGCTACCAAAACCGCTTGTCTTCGCGAGCCACAGGGCTGATGATGAGTTCAAGTTCGTCGAGCCGCGGTTGACGTACGGGTCGATAGGAGGAAGGTTCAAGAAAGGAGAGAAGAATCCTTTCTACGAAGAGGCTTACCAGAGAGTAGCGTTGGATCAGCTTCTAAGACTGGCGGGCATCACGGATGATGACTTGTTGATTATGTCTGATGTTGATGAGATCCCGAGCCGACACACCATAAACCTTCTCCGTTGGTGCGATGACATACCGGAGATCCTCCACTTAAGACTGAAGAACTATCTCTACTCTTTTGAGTTCCCGGTCGACGACAAGAGCTGGAGAGCGTCGGTTCATAGATATAAGACTGGTAAAACAAAGTACGTGCATTACAGGCAGTCAGATGAGATCTTGGCGGATTCAGGGTGGCATTGTAGCTTCTGTTTCAGACGGATCAGTGAGTTTGTGTTCAAAATGAAAGCTTATAGTCACTATGATAGAGTGAGGTTTGGACATTACTTGAACCCTAAAAGAGTTCAGAGAGTTATATGCAATGGAGATGATCTGTTCGACATGATTCCTGAAGAGTACACGTTTAAAGACATCATCGGTAAGATGGGTCCGATTCCACATTCTTATTCGGCTGTTCATCTTCCGGCATATCTCCTGGAGAATGCGGAGAGGTACAAGTTTCTTCTTCCGGGGAATTGCTTGAGAGACAAGGAATGAATGGTTCTTGAAACTAATATTTTGATATGAAACTGCTTACTAATTCATGATTATTAATATTCTTTGTGTGAATTATTTTTTAGAATGGCGATTTTTATTGGTGCTTTTGGTGTACATAAACAACTGATTTATGAGTATAATTTCTTCTTTTGTGGACTTTTGTAACACAAGTTTGTCATTCGGCAAAACTTGAAGATGGTGAGTGTGGAATAATCCACGTTATAGCAAAATAGAAAAATGAACACTAACCACACCGGCCAGTGGCACATGGGAAGTATAGGAGAAGATGATACAAAGGGCGTACTGATTGAACCGTTATGGAAATAAAGAGAGAATCGGTTGATTTTATTAAACTGACTTTCAATTTTTTGGCTGCAAATGATTGATAGTATCTTCTAGTTTTTGGTTGGAAATGTGTACATGTTCTTTGTCAAACGAAAAATGAATACATGCGGTTAAAGACATAGTGTTCTTGTCCGCTCGTTTCAATTTATTATATGGAATTTGGACCAATCATTATATAAAACTTACCTCTAGAGAAGGTGAGGGTCTGAGAGCACTTCCATTGAGGAGTGCTTAACAAGGGGTTCTTAATACATATGTAAGTGTAAGTATGTAAAGTAATAATGTTTAACTATAGATATCTGAAAACCTAATGTAGTATCTCCATTGAGATAGGTTTAGATACTAGAAACCGTTTTTACAATTGTCAATTTGTAAGTGGTTTGATTTCTTAGAAAATATTTAAATTTAATTAAGTAATTCAACTTCATCAAAATACTTATATAAATTAAGTTAGAACCTCAATGTGATTCGGCTTGGAGTTTTTTTTAAAATATAGAAATATAGAAATATAGAAATATAATCATTCGTGTATATATAAAATCTGGTTTAGTTTACTTCAGTTTTTTTTTTTTCGATTCTACAAACAACATTGGAAAGCGGCAAATACTTCAAAAGTTGGATCCAATATAGTTTAAGTTTAGTTTGATTCAGTTTTCAGATAATTTTCGATAACTAATAAATATATCAGATAATTTGGTTGTTTAAGCAAATGATAATTTTCATATTTACCACTTTCTTCGTACTATTATTCATGTTTACTACTATTAAATAGACATTTTCAAAAATATTTTCTCCATTAAGTGACAAAAGACTCTTATACTTTTGTTCTTTATATATATAATAAATAATTATTTAAATAAAAAAAAATTAATTATTATTTTTTATGTTTTGGAATTATACTTTTTCAAATTTGAATTTTTTTAAAAAATTGACTTTTTCGAATTTGTTTTTACAAATTTTTTTTGAAAATTGAAAATTATTTTTGAAACTATTTTTATATTTTTTAATATTTTTAAGTATTAATTTATATATTTATTATAATATTAAATTTCACATTCCAAAAACCTACTCTACCATCAAATTAACTCTAAGGTTATAAATGTCTTTTACCTTTCATGGAAAGTGAAGTAAAAATGGTTAATGAATACATGAAAAGTGGTATTATGAATATGATATTTTTAACAATTTCTTTTGAACAAATATCAGATCATTTGGAATATTTAGAAAAAAACATTTAGATTAAGATATTAAATTTTGAACTTTTTTTTCAAAATTCTTTTGAAAATCAAAAAATTATTTTTGAACTATTTTAATTTTTTTAAATATTTTTTGAGTATTAAATTTATATATTTATTATAATTTTAAATTTTACATTCCAAAAACCTACCCCTCCCTCAACTCTAAATCATAAATTTAGATTAATTAACTTTAGGGTTATAAATGTATTTTATTCTTCGTTAAAAATAAAATAAAAATAGTTAATGTATACATGAAAACTGTATTATAAATATGGTATTTTTGACTATTCATTCTTCGATTTTGTTTTAGTTTTAGGATATAGGAGAACGTGAAGTGCTGAGATATTTGTGAGTTCTAGTTCAGTTTTGTTTCTTTTTTGGTTCGGTTCCATACTTCCATCTATTTCTTTTGGGTTTTGGATAAGACACTGAACCTGAATACATCAATTGTTTTTTTTAATATATTACATCAAATTGAAGTTATGTTTGTTTGTGTGTTTGCAGTACATATAATATACACTTAATAAGTAAGTGATTAAAGCCATACTTTATGTTAATACAGTTTTAAAATTGTAAATTATTTTATATAAATAAAATTAGAATTAAATTTATTGAAAATTTTAGTAAATAATTTTAAAACATTAAAAATATAAAATCATAATTTTAATTAAATATTCTAAAATATCAAATCTCTAAAATTGCTTTTTGACAAACCGAAAAACTATTAGAACACTATTAGTGATAGTACCTTTAGGGATTTCTAACAATTAAAATAATAAAAAAACAAACTAAAACCGAGGAAATAGAACAATAAATAGTAAGAGACGATCCTTTCTGCATGTATTCCAAACGCAACTGTGAAAAACATTTCTACAGGTGTAAATCATTTACTGGTTAAGTTATTAAAAAGTAATTAAATATAATGATAAAAATAAATATCATTATTTTACTATTATTAAGAAACGTATACCATCTCTCATTGGTGCTGATGCTCTTAAATGTAATTATGTTGATATCTAAAGTATCATTTTTCTTTTAAGAAAACAATATAAAACGTAATTAACAAAAATGTGTTAAGAGATGCAACAAAAATTAAAATATTATGTGTGTACAAAATTGAATCTGGTAAACAAACAAAGAGAAAGAACTATCTAAAATAAAATTAACTTTATATCTAAACTAACCAACTGATAAATAAGATCGACGAGTTCAAAAAACAATAAGCCCAGATGTTTTTTATAGGTTATACATAAATTATATCTTTTAGATAAAATAAATTTAATGAAAAATTCAACTAGTAAAAAATATTTAAAAAAAGAAATCAATTTAATATAATTTATTTTTGTGAATCAAGATAAAAAAAAAATTAACAAACAAAAGAAAAGAAAATTTATTTCTTATAATACTTATCAAAATAAAATGGAAGTGAAAAATAAACTACAAATAAATAATTATTTGAAAATAGTAGTTTGATATATCTGTTAACTTTTTTATGATTAACATAGAATTAATATATAAGTAATTTTTTTAAAAAAACTGTTAAAATCATTTATATAAATATAAAATAAGAAATAAATATCAAAATAGGTTAAAACTGCATCATACAAACAAACAACTTATAAATATAATGCACACGTGTAATATAATTAGTTAAATCTATACTATTAAAAGAGAATCATCATAAAAAAAATCTACTTAAAAAGGTTGTCGCACATACTTAGTTAATTGTTTGGCCATATAATAAATTAATCTAACTATACAATATCAATCAATGATTCAAACCTTTATATTTTCTCCTACAATCAACCGGAAGTTAGAACTAAGCAAATCACATTTATTTTAATCATATGTCGATGGTTTCCACCTTGGTGATTCCACTTTCTTCCATATTATACTTAGCATATACAAAAGCTATTTTAGACACAATGGCATTTTTTAAATATAATAATCATGTGAACATGAATCTGAATAGTATTTAATTATAAAGTTACTCCATAAAACATTTCCTAAGTATCTCATATCTTATACAATAAAATAAACTTTTGTCTCTCCTCCTTGCACTACGTTATCAGAAAGAGGGGGTAAATAGTGACACGTGGCAACTTTTTTAATCTGAACAACACCTGACTTCGTGCTTTTCCGTCTCTGAACAACAAACACACGACTTTTTTCACTTAAAAATCTCTGCATGCTGGGCTAATGGGTTTTCTATATGCTGGGATATTAAGAATTTCAATAAGCAGATATATTTTTCGCGGCCCTCTTCTTCCTCAACTTTCTATTGTCTATCTTATACAATAAAGTAGATTTTTGTCTCTCCTCCTTGCGCCACGTCATCAGGAAGAGGGGGTAAATAGTGTCACGTGGCAACTTTTTTAATCTGAACAACACCCGACTTCGTGCTTTTTCGTCTCCGAACAACAAACACACGACTTCTTTCACTTAAAAATCTCTGCATGCTGGGCTAATGAGTTTTCTATATGCTGGACTATTAAGAATTTCTATAAGCCCATATATTTTTCGCGGCCCTCTTCTTCCTCAACTTTCTATTGTTTATCTTATACAATAAAGTAGACCTTTGTCCCTCCTCCTTGCACCACGTCATCATGAAGAGGGGGCAAATAGTGACATGTGGCAACTTTTTTAATCTGAACAACACCCGACTTCGTGCTTTTCCGTCTCCGAACAACAAACACACGACTTCTTTCACTTAAAAATATCTGCATGTTGGGCTAATGGGTTTTCTATATGCTGGGCTATTAAGAATTTCTATACGCCCGTATATTTTTCGCGGCCCTCTTCTTCCTCAACTTTCTATTGTATATCTGCATAAAAGAGGACAATTAGTGCTTCTCTTCCTCGGCTTTCAACGGCGAGTAACGCTTCTTTTCGCATTCAAATACGCCTGTAATGATCGCAATAACCACCATTAAACACTCTCCTTACTCATGGACATTTATTTCATCATAGCTCCTCCCATGGAAACGTTCTAAACCTAGGTCATAAATACTGCAGGATTCAGGATATGGTAATCATCACTCACAACAAATCCTTCCAAACTTCTGATTTAAAGCTCTCCTTCCTCCGATGGCCACCTCATGTATCCTCTGTATGTTCCATGATGATCCTGCCATGGAAAATTGTTTTGTAATGTCTACGACCGTAGGTTAGCGTTTTCATATCGTCCTTCTAAAGTTTTATATGTTTCATCATAAGTTTTCATTTTCGTAGATTTGGATTGGATTGGTGATTTACATGTGAAGTTCTGGCTGATGCGGACAAGTCAAAACCGGAGGAAGCGGACTAAGGCTCCTATGGTGAAGCTTATTTTTCGATATCCACATGTGTATCACTGGTTTCATATGTTGTTTGCATGTTTGGTATTGGCGTGGTGTTCTGTAAACCAGAACAACTCTCTCTGACTCTAGCAAGGTGATGTTTGACTAATGTGGTTGTTTGGTGAAACTCCATATGTACAGAAGATATGATCCTATGTTCGTCATGGGCGTGTGTCAAATACACAATTCTTTGGTGTACACAGCAGCTCACCAGACGTGGTTACATTTGGGAGGATGTTTGGCTGCATTGTTTATTCTGATGAACTGGTACCAATTAATGGTATACACATACCAGTTAGATATTGTGATTACATTTAGAGAACATGACTTTGGAGTCTTATTGCTAAATTGAATAGATTTGTTAAGAATACATGTATCTTATTTTCAATTACTTGATTTCCTATTTCTAGCGCTACCTGCAGTTACTAAGCCTGTTGGTTTTGTGTAAATAAAGTCATGAGAGAGCTATGTGCCAGTATGTGTAGTCGTGTAGATATCATCTTTAAGCTTAGTGTTTTCACAGTTAGTGTGCATAGATCAATATGTTTTTAGCCTTTTTAGCTATTGACTGATTCCGGTGTTTTTACATTCGCAGGGAAGGTTATTCTCATCTCCTCGAACTGCCCACCGTTGAGAAGATCAGAGATTGAAGATTACGCAATGCTCGCCAAAGTTGGTGTTCACCACTACAATGGAAGTGAGTCCCTTTCTTTAAGCTTAGTTTCATGTTTCAAGAAAACTTGATCTTTTAAGTCTGTCTTTATTACTTACTTGTGCATCAAGTTTTGCTTGATTGTGTTATTCATCTGTCACATGGGGTTTCAGATAACGTTGATTTGGGGACAGCTTGTGGAAAGTACTTCTGTGTTTCTTTTCTGAGCATTGTTAATCCTGGTAAAAAGACCAAAACCTACATACCTACTTTTTTACTACCCAAACGTGTTGTTGGTTCTTCATTGATTCTTACTAATGAGTTTTGTCTTTTTGACTGGTTTTGATTCTGACATTATCAAGAGCATTCTTGGTGATCAGTGACCCATTTTTGATCTAATACCAAACGTACTCTCAACAATGGGAGGTATAACAACATATACCAGTAATCAACATTCAACTTTTATAGATTTTTTCTTTTACAGTATGCTTATTAGCCTTCTTTGGTGTTTCTGAATTTATATGATTATAAAAACCTTTTGAAATGATTTTATACTTTTAGATTTTTGTTTTCAGAGGCTTCTACTCAGTGTTTAGCGTCAAATACTGTTTCAAATCTACGGAAATGGTTGACATTAACCGTTATGTTACTATGTTGATTATATTGTGTTGTCCATGTCAAATCATGTTTCTTGCTAAGAGATGCAGTTTTGTTTATGTGTATTTTTAACCTTTCTTTCTGAGTATATCATAATTGATTGATATTTTGTTATTTACTTCATTAGATTCTGTTTCTGGCAACAAAACGGTAAAATCCAATGAGAAATCTGCCAAGAGAAAGAGAAAGAACCAGTACATAGGATTAGCCTGCGCTCTAGGGAAAACTCTCGAGATCTATGATCATATAAAAAGCTCTCGATAATTGCTTGGAGCATTCAACATCGCTCAAGAAGAATCAAGAGCTTATGATGTAGCTGCATGCAGGATCCGTGGTGATAGAGCTGAGGTGAATTTTCCAAAGGGGTTGATCCCTAGCATCTCCAATAAACGTCATGCTTCCTAAGACTTATCCTAAAAACCAATGGCTAAACAAAACAAAAGCTAAATGTTGGTTCATGCATGGTTTAAAACAACGAGGTGAGACTAAGGCTAGAAACGAGCTCCACCACGCTTCACAGCACCTTGGCGCTATTTCAGACTCAGCGTTCAGCCGCCAACGCATCTTAGTCGGTACTGCAACAACTCTTTTGACAACATGGGGCATGATTATTTTGGTGATGTGCGAGTTTCATGGAAAAGAAGCTTCAGATGTACACCAATCAGTCCGAGTTAACAAACACCTCTGTTGTAGAGAACAACATATACCAGTACTTCAGCTCCGATCAGGGCAGTAACTCATTCTACTGCTCTTGATTTTGGTTGGAGTGACCACGAGCCAATATCACTTCAATGCTAGATAATTTGGGAGTTGGAGGCGTTTCCGGCATATGTGATGTTAGGAGTTTTCAAGGCTCCTAAGACAAATGTTGTAGTATAAATGATTGTCGAACCAGTTCTGAGAGATAAGAAAGCACCGAGAATGCAAGTAATCACTTAATCTAAGTGCAACCAATGGTTTTAAAAAGGGTTTTTAAACTACAAATAACTAAAAGGAATAACTAAATGATACTTTCTTAACTATGGGAAAAGAGAACTCATGAGTATAGGGATTAGACCTCGGGTGATCAAGTTTCAAACTAAGGATGGCAAACGATCAATCAAACTATCAACCTTAAGCTTAGACACAATCCTAAACAAACTCTATGTCTAGATGAATGTTCATTTACTAACACAATCCAAGCATCAAATGTCTTTGGTTGAATAATATGAAAGTAATCATAACTAGCAAGTCCAATGGCTATCTTAGCACCTCTAACAACAAATGTCTTTGGCAAAGTATGCTAAAAGCTAGGAAGAGTTGTCTCGGGCATTTCCTCGAACACCTTTCGGGTGAGAAATGCCTAAGGATCAACAACTGAGTGGCCAACTCAGAAGATGCATTAGGTTCACTCTGCTAGCAAGGAAATATGAATGATCTACACTAAAACATCCTAGCTCTAACCTAATCACCCTTAATCTCCCTAACCCATGAATTCAAAGGGGGATTACTCACTAATCTCCATGATTCCTCTTAAACCCATGTTGGATTTCAGATTAATCATGTAGAGAAACACAAAGAAAATAGATATAAGAACACAGAATTTCAATAACAAAACTGATCAATTGATTCAAGAGATGACTTTCCAAAGGTTTTTGGTGGTTTTTCCTAAGAANCCATATACACCATCTTTCATCTATTTAGGAAAATAACTATATGTATTGTTCATTAATATTTATATATCGTATTGCCATATCGATCCCTAAGCCTATTACCTGTTTTGTATCTGACAACTTGATACATATAGAGATTTGATGTCTCCTGCATGCCTAGATTAAAGATAAACAATATTACAAATAACTATATTTTCGAAAATATATTCCATCGGAGCAAAGAATTTGCGTGTCTGAATTATTGTAACCGTTCTCCTCACCAATCGACCGGATTAATTGCAGCTTTTAGAAACATATTTCTAAGTTTCCGAATTCTCAATTAACCGGACAATATTCAGTTTCCTCCACTCAAATCATCATGGTTCGAGTTTGCCTGGTCGACTCACCTGTTTCTTCCGAGTCAGACGATATGGTCGAGATGATCGAAGTTCCTGACCGCATGTTTGCCGATAGTGAAGAACCAGTTGGCGTACGAGTTCTTGCTTATCATCGTTCAAGTGGAATCCGGTCAATCCTAAGAGTTTTGTCCGACGAGGAAATCCAGTTCATCAAAAATTCTACCTTTGGGAAATTTATCGATCTCGCGGATAAACATGCATTCTCCGGGAGGTTTGCTCGATATATTCTTTCAAGACAACTAAAGGTAAACAAGAAGCACCAAGTTTGGTTTCGTTTTGCCGGAAATCCGATAAGATTTTCTTTAAGATAATTTGCTATTGTCACTGGCTTACCATGTGGGAAATTCCCAAAAAAATCACGGAAAAACAAGAAAGAGCGAATGGCAGAAACTCCATATTGGCCTACTCTGTTTGGTGGTACTGACGTTGTTACTGTTTTGTCGGTGATTAGGATGTTACGAAAGAAAACAGTCGTCGACAAAGAGATTAGGATTAAGTATGCTCTTCTTGCTCTGGTTTCTTCTATTTTGATGCCTACAAATTTGAAGTCTAAGATTCCAAAAGAGTATGTAAAGATGATAAAAGATTTGAACCAATTCTTATCGTTTCCTTGGGGACGACTTGCGTTTGATATGCTAATGACTAGCATCAAGGAAAGAGATGAGGTAACGCTTTGTTAGAACACCTTCGCCCTTAAAGGTTCTGTACACGCTATGCAATTAGTAATGGTGGAGGCGGTGCCGGCTCTAACCGAGGTTGTGCAAGAAGCTGGTTCTTCTTCTTCCGAGTCAGACTCAGATAGGGAAGATGGTGATCTTCATGAAAAGCGTAATAAGCGACTGAAACTGAGTCCAGGACATGCTAGAGATGTTGATCATAAATGCGAGGTAAAATCAAAACTATCCGGATCATTCTTTATATATATATATCAGTTTATACAATTTTAAGAAATGTGTTTTGAAACGTTGATGTTAATAATGGACTTAGGTACCTGTGAAATGTATCATCGAAGATGATTCTATCCATCCTGTGGATAATGAATATGAGGATTACTCCGACGAGAAAACCGACCAAAAGATTGAAAATGTTTTGCGTTTACACTCTGAAAAACATGATTTCAACAATTCGATGTTCAAGGGAGGTTTAACCATGGCTGGGTGGTAAGAGAAAGGGTAAGAATAAAGATACAAAGACTGGTAAGAAATCAGCGTCTCCTGAAACTGTCTCGGACTCGAAGGTTGCTACGCTTCTGTATGACAAAATGAAACCTGAAATTTCACGATTTCGAGAAACAACAAAGAATCTAGATGCAACTGTCAAGGCTGCTACTGAGGAATTCTCCTCCATGGAGTCTCGAGTTGGAACGCTTGTAGAGAGTAAGATCAAATCGATGATAGAGTCAGTCATGGTTCCAATGATAGAACAGAAACTGTTTCAGATGAAAGGAGATATCATCCAAAGNCCAATCTTATCGCGTTCTACTTTTAGAAGAGCGAGAAGACCACTTACCACAGACCTTTTCGACCATAAATTCCGCCTAACTCACCTAACTTGCCTAACTTGCCAAGCCACTCGCTAGAACCTCACGCTAGAAGCTCATGGTTCTACCAAGCTGGGGGGCTAACTGTTGGGGTCAAAATCGGTCACGACGGAATCAATGTCTGAAAGTCTGTTAAAATCGGCATGAACGATTTTACGAAAAATAAATCTTCGGAAAAGATTTATTCTTATGAAGAGCCCTGCGGAAGAAACACGAGACATCGGAGAAAAGCCCGAAAAAGGTCGCACAGTCGCTACGTAGCGACCGAGCTCGAGCCAAGCTCGGTCGCCACGTAGCGACCGAGCACACGTCCCGCTCGGTCGCTTCGTAGTGACCGAGCTCGAGCCAAGCTCGGTTGCTGCGTAGCGACCGAGCGTCCGTCCCGCCCAGTCGCTACGTAGCGACCGAGCTCGAGCCAAGCTCGGTCGCTACGTAGCGACCGAGCGTCTGTCCCGCTTGGTCACTACGTAGTGCTCAATCCAAGCTCGGTCGCTTCGTAGCGACCGAGTGTCCGTCCCGCTCGGTCGCTACGTAGCGATCGAGGTCGAGCCAAGCTCGGTCGCTACGTAGCGACCAAGCGTCAGTCTCGCTCGGTCGCTACGTAGCGACCGAGCTTGAGCGTCTGTCCCGCTCGGTTGCTACGTAGCGACCGAGCTATTCCGAATCGTTGATACTACACGAATCCATCCATTCTCGTCTACCCTTCGATGCTGTCTCCCGAAGATCGTAGCGAACCCATTTCATGTTTTCTGTCATTCGAAGTCATCAATCAAACTTTACGTTAAAAACCGCGGAAAGTTCATTTTTATCGAAAGAAGTCGTAATAAACGCTTCAAGTCGAAAGATGGCCCAAAGGAACCTAAGGCATTACTCGAAGCCCACCTTACGATTTCTTAACCATCTGCCCGTAAACCGTTGGTTCGCAAGGAAAGATAAATGTCAAGTTTCCGCAGATAAATACGAAATTTTGAAAATAATTACGAAGATCGGGTAAAATGGAATATCTCCATTTTTAGGCTATGACGGCTTAAGGGCAGAAGGGGAAACACGTAAACCGACCTAGGAGCGAGTATATAAGGAGTCCTAGGCGAGAGGCATGAGGGACAACTTTTTAGACTCAGAACATTCGGCACTTAGAAACTCTGAGGCATTATTCTCGACATGCTATGTTTCCATGATTGGCACCCGATTACCAGACGAACGTGCACAAGCAGTTCGATCTCTTGGTTCACTCGAACTACGTTCGCCTTGATCCTCGAAAGGGGTACGTAGGCAGCCTTTCATAAGGTTCAGTCCGAAATCAATCAAAAACCTTTTCTGTATTTTCTTCGTCTTTTGTTATCGAGCTGCGAGTCAACTAGGTTTGAGCTTTTAGGCCGCTAGAACTAGGTAACTCGCTGACAGCCTTTGCGGCCAAAGCTTTTATGATCTCCTGTAATGATCGCAACGCTCTCACGCGGACTCGAAATAAGATCTACTGTTTTCTCAAAACTCGTTTGTTATCTTTTCATGATTTCCGCATATATTTGGTCACTTGCCGTTGGCTCTCGCAGAGATCCGGGACCTCTGGGAAATTAGGGTTTTCCTGGTTTCCTAATTTAAACGTAAATCGACAGTGCGAATTTTGATTCCCACACGGAGGTATTCATGGATGATTTCTCTGTATATGGTTGTTTTTTTTGCCTCGTGTTTGTCTTATCTATGCAGGGTCTTGCAGAGATGTTAAGAAACAAACCTCGTCTTCAACTGGGAAAAATGCCACTTCATGGTGAAAGAAGGGATTGTTTTGGGTCACAAAATCTCTGAGAATGGCATAGAGGTTGATCAGGCTAAGATAAATGCCATGATGGGTTTACGACCGCCTACATCTGTGAAGGGGATCAGAAGTTTCCTTGGACATGCAGGTTTCTACAGGCGCTTCATAAAGGACTTCTCGAAAGTAGCTCGGCTATTGACCAGNGAGCTTTCATTATCTCTCCAACAACATGATGTGTAACTTGAGACTGATAACCGGATCTATCGTCCACAGAGCAGGTGTGTATGGGATCGAGTTTTCTTATCTCGTAGACGTCCGAGTCTTTTAACTTTGTGGCGTATACCCTCCACTGACAGTTGGAGCTAAAACATCTTAAAACCATTCCATTTGGTGCTGATCTGATGTTACGAAACCGGAACTTCTTATTAATTGCATATAATGCCATATGCAATTTAAATTCATTCCGGTTTGTAAATACCATTCCAACATAGAGTTCGTTGTGCTCGTTTGTTGTGACTCCTACATTAATTAGCACGTTCAGATATTAGGGAATTAATATTGCAAAGCTCAAAATGTAAACTAATATATGTTACATTGAGGATTAGATTAAACATATCTGTTGATATTAAACATTAACAAAAATTATTAAACATATCAGTTGACGTTTACACATTACCAAAGATTAAACATGATCATCCTTTTACAAACCAAAACAAAATAAACATCCCCGACACACGATAAACTTAGCCAAAACCATTCTTCCTTCCCCGAAACCATGAGAAAAATTAAAACATAGCAATAGGTAACCTAGAACACACCACTGTCCATGGAGTCCTCTGATGAAGAATCATCAAGATTGATCACCAGATTGTCATCTGCATTAGCCGGATTTGGAATAAGCCCCACGGTTGCTGAGATGGACGGAGAATTATTAGTTGCGGGAATAAGGTCGACCCTTGCGGAGTTCTGAGGCATAGTTTGGCCATCGGAGATAACGAGACCATTGTCAAGAACGCCTATATCATAAAATAGGTGATACATCGAAATATTATTTCTTATTTGAATAAATACATATGACAATAATACATACCTTCTGAAACAACTGGATTATCATATATGGGTTGGGTGTTCGAAAGATTGGCTGAAACATTTTCCCAACTAGGAACGACATTGTTTACTTCGTTGAGATCAGGAGTCGAGACGGTAGACGAGTTGGCATGATCAACGTTGGTAGTGCCATTTTGTTGGAACTGCGTAATATTTTGAGACATGGGAATATCGAGATCCATCTCGTCGGAATGTTCTTTGTCCTTTACATCGTTTTCATTTTCTGATGCAATAACTCCTTCCCAAAAACTAATGCCATCATCAACTAGATGGTAACTTGGCTCGAGAACAACCAAATCTTCATCCACAGCAAATTGGACGGGAATCCCTTCATAGTATTCCATTGGTGAATCTACCAAACAATTCAAAATATGTCATCTATAGCCGGAAAATATAAAGGAAAAGCGGAAATAGAAAACATAAATTATATCTTACCGTTAGACACGTTGGGTTGAGGAATGTACTCGGAGTCTAATGCAACATCTGGTGATTTAAATCAATGAAAGATATGGTTAGATCATAGTT
>QGKV02001556.1:20909502-20929147 GCA_003260655.2 Brassica cretica
AAATATGCAAGATATCAACTCCCCCAAACTTGTTCTTTTACTTGTCCACAAGTGAACTTTCTAGAACTCATAGGGAGAGAGGTTTTAAGGTGGGGAGCTCATAGCCAAAAGAAACACAACTAGCACTCAATTCAACATCTAATCCAACCTGAGCACACTCTCTTATTACACTCTAGCTTCTCTAGGCCTATCTCAACTCCTTTTGCCCTTATACTCATCATCAAGCATCCATACATTCAAATCAACCAACTCTCACATTCATTAAGCATAAAACATTAAGTGAATTCTTGCAAATGGTCAATTGGTCCAAATCATTTGGTTGAGTAAGGGAAGGCTTTTGTTCAAGTGGGTCAAGGGGTTCAAAATCCATGATCTTTTAAAGTGGTTTACTCTCAAAACAAGTTGCCTTGACATTGCACATAATATATCTAAGAAAGGGACCAACTCATGCATACAATTCTCAATCTCCATTGTTCTACCCTTTTCCCAAACATACAAGTTACACAATCACTTCCCAATGTCAAACCCAACTCTCATCTTTCACCAAAAAATCCCAAGAATACTTTGCACATAAAACTCTTTTTCTTTGAAATCTATAAAGGATTTTCTCAACTTCTAAACAAATCTTAGCTCTAAACAACTATGCTAGCCCCATTTTCTTTCTTTTTCTCCTTTTTATTTTCTCTTTTAAATTTTTTTTTTTCGGGGGCTAAGACTTTTCATAAACTCGAGCTAGACGTTTATCTATTAATTCCAATAAGATTATTCATTTAAACACAAAGAGTCTATTTTTTTCCTTCGAACTTTTCATGCTTCCAAACCATAGTCACAACACTCACCCCCACTTATAGCTAGACAATAGAGTGCATAATCTAGCAAGAATGAAGACCAAGCATTGTCGTTCCCGATACTCTCAACATTATGCACATGTAAGGCTTTGCTCAAAAGGAGGGAAGGGTTTTGGGAATGGTGTACCACTCGAGTTTGTCAAAAAGATTGGCATAAAGGATGTGACAACTCAAGTGTGTATATCCATGACTCAGTACACAAGGGACCATAAGCAAGAAGCATTAAGTTCGTTCAGTTCAAACAAGGTTGTAGTTGGCTTCAAAGGTTGAGTTTCAGCAATCAACAAGTTTCAGGAAGAGTTTTCAAGGCTCGAAGCATACAAGTCTTTTTGAGAGGTGCATAAGCTACTCAGGTGCAAAGTAATGTTCTTTACAAGGCATTTCAAATCATTGCTCCCAATGCAAGTAAATGCAACCTATATGCTCTAGACTCTCCTAGAAATGCAAATGATGCAAACTAAATGATTTTTTTTNTAAGATTTAGACAGCCGCATATATTTGTATAATTTTAATCATAAGAAGCAAAAAGAATTATGGGTAATTTTCTTTTTAAAAAATCTGATAAGAGAGTACAAAAAAAAATTGACAGCCCATAAATTATTCACCTATTTTTGAAGAAGGATCTAAGGTACACCAAAAATTTAGAAAAATGTTAAAATGGAAACATAGTAATTTAAAATCCAAAATAACATAAGACAACAATAAACACACAACTTTTTTTAAAAGGAATTTGCATCTGATAACCATAAAAACAAATATAATTAGCTATATGGAAAAACATTGTTACTCTTTCCATAATACCCGCAATGTCCCTACTTATGCAGTACGTCTACTTCTGACACGAGCTAGGAGCTAAGGAACATGCACGTGTCCTCATTATTACGAGTTGAGAGATAAAACATTCGAAGTTAAATCCGCGACGGAGAAGCATAGGAAGAGGAAGCACATTTACCGTGGGAAACATATATGGGCGTCAGAGATTGGAGATCCAAGAAATTGCGCCAGAGTCTGGCTCGGGACATTCAACACGGCGGAGGAAGCCGCCATGGTTTATGACCTTGCGGATTCACGGCGATAAAGCCAAACTCCACTTTCCAGATCTTCTCCACCACCATCTTCCTCCTCATAGTCCGTTACTCTTGCATTGTCTCCAGTATCATAAGTTCAGCCTCCGGCGAAAAAGCTCTGTGTTCTCTCTAAGAGCGAGTTGACTTGGCCGAATTTCCTGATGGAGTGCAGTGGAGTCGGGAGTGGGGCGAGTTTCAACTGGATTACGATCTGAAACAACAGATAACGGGTTTGGAGTCTTTCCTTGAGCTGGATGGTGACACGGTGGAGCAACCTGAGTCAACTCGATGAGTCCGTCTCCGAGTTGGATATGTGGATGATTGATGATGACATCGTGCCGGAGCAGTAAAATAAAGTTTGTAATATAACTGCCGTTACGTTCTAAGGTTTGTAATGTGATGATGTTACGTTCTAAGGTTTGTAATGTGATGATGACATGAGCGACTGATGTTATTATTCAAATTAATTTCAATGTAAAGGAGAGTGAACTTTTGAAAGGTTTATCACAACTCAATTCAAATGTAGCTTTCAGTTGTGATATTTTAACAGATAATACACCAGACATGAAACTGCCCAAATCTAAACAAAATCTGACTACAATAGAGGACTTAGGTGCGGGAGACGCAACTGAGGGTTATATTGGCATACCAGTACCAACAATTAACCACATATGCAAATACTTTCAAAATCTGCATAGATAGCTAATTACTGAGTATGTTTTGTATATTCACCTAAATAGTCCTTTTTTTATGGTGTTAAAAACATATTTTTTAAAAAAAACTACTAAAACAATGTTAAACACAAACTAACTACTTAGCATTGTATCCAAAACTAATTATAGAATTAAGCATAATTAATTCAAATTGCATAATTCAAATAACCTACAAACTGGACTAATTTTTTTGTGTATACATACAGAAAAGGTTAATTTGGGTATATATAAAATTGTCGAAAGATAACTTTGTAAAAACTATGTCATACCAAATAAGGAAAATATGTTTTGTATTTTTTTTGTTTCCATATCCAAAACATCAATTTTGTTAATATTTGATTATATTAGGTATTAGATATACTTATATGTGTGATATAATATTTTGAGTTTTTTTTGGGTTCACCCTCTAAGGTGAACCTACTAAGTTCACCGACCAATATGATTTAGTTATTTAAAATTTAATATCTTTTTAAAAAATAAACAAAATAATAAAAATTTGTCAAGTTATATTATAATTTTAAAATAAATAAAAATAAGTAGTAATTACCTAAGACATTTTTTTTTTAATATTGTTAACGCTGTCACCAAAACACTAAACCTAAATCTTTAACCCTAAACCTTTGGGTAAATTCTAAATTTTTGGATAAATACTAAACCCTAAATCATTAATATTAAAAACTAAATCTTAAAAACTTTAAATCCTAAACACTAAACCCTAAACTCTTGAGTAAACCTTGAACCCTTGGGGATTAGGATTTACCCAAGGGTTAAATGTTTAGGATTAAGGATTTAGGGTTTAGTATTTTTATGATTTAGTTTTAATGTTTATGATTTAGAGTTTAGGATTTACCCAAAAATTTAGGATTTACCCAAGAGTTTAAGGATAGGATTTAAGGTTTAGTATTTTGCTAACAACTTTAACAAAATATTAAAAAAAAAATTTGTAATTATTATTATTTTTATTTACTTTAAAAGCATAAAATAACTTGACAAATTCTTATTATTTTGTTTTTTTTAAAAGTATTAAATTTTAAATAACAAAATAGAACCAAACAAAAACTCATTTTGAGTACTACTTGGAAAATTTATTTAACTTGCATGAGTCAATCACATCCCACTAGTAGAATAAGTCTCCATCAACACTAATAGCGGAACACGTGACATGCATTCCTAATTATACAACAAAAAATAAAATTTTACAAATTTCAATAACGTAAGTTTCAGGCGCGGATAAACCACTAGTATACATCATAAAGCTAATATGTGTATACAACTACTATTGTGGACTGACTTTATAAGTGATCTTTTTTATATATTTTTCACGACACGAGTTATCCCTTTTACCATAACTACTTAGATGATATATATACCATGGATTTTAATAGTAATGATCATTACAAATGCATAACAAAAATACAAAGCATTTACTTTTTTATAACAAACGAAATAGTTTTAATCAGTTTTATATAGTATTATAAAGCTTATAAGAACTTTAATCAATTTAAAAAAAAATATTATAAATTTTCTGGTTTTTTACCGGGTTAACTGGTGTCGATTCACTGATTAATAGCGAGTTTCGGGTTAATCGGATTTTTGTTTAATAAGTTTTTATTAAATTCAAATTTTACGGAAACAAATCAGTTCTTATAATAGAATGTTATATTAAAAACATAAGCTATTCTGGATTATATAGAACCACCGGATTTACCAATTCGACTACAGGTATGGATACAATATAAGACCACTGTTTATATATTTATTCATATATAAACCATATATGTATCCACTAAAATGAATTAAATAATTTATAAAAATAAAATAAATTCTTCGCACCATTTAAATGTTGATGCACTATTAGTTCTCAACATTCGGTTTTGGTTTGAATATTTTAATTTTTTGTGTTTTGGTTCAAGAAATTTAGGAACTGTTTAGGTATTTGAATAGTTTGGTTAGATTTCAGTTGAGTTATTTTGTTTTTTTTGTTTGATTCAATAGCAAAGTTGGGAACCAGCTAATATGCAAAAAACTCATTTGGGTCCAATTCAATTCCTGTTTAATTTTGTTTTTTTGGGTAATTACGGATTAATAGATAAAAATTTCATATAACTTGAGGTTTTGATCAGTTTAAATATCGGATAATACGAGTTGTTTGAATAAAAATATCAAATAATTAGAATAATCTTAATATTTTGAATAAATTTTTTTTGTGCAATTCAGGTTTTGGGGTTCTCTAGTTTATAAATTGTATTTTCGGATATTTGGTTATTTAAAAATTAAATGTAATTAATTTTTTAAGTATATAATTTATATTTAAAAATTCAGGTGCTCATTAGGTTCTTGGTTCGGGTTCAATTTTTCAGCCATATATATATATAGTTCTTTTAGTTATTTATGCAATTTAGTTGAATTTTAGTTTTTCAGTTTGTTACGGTTCGTGGTTTTNATTTTTTTTGTGCAATTCAGGTTTTGGGGTTCTCTAGTTTATAAATTGTATTTTCGGATATTTGGTTATTTAAAAATTAAATGTAATTAATTTTTTAAGTATATAATTTATATTTAAAAATTCAGGTACTCATTAGGTTCTTGGTTCGGGTTCAATTTTTCAGCCATATATATATATAGTTCTTTTAGTTATTTATGCAATTTAGTTGAATTTTAGTTTTTCAGTTTGTTACGGTTCGTGGTTTTGAATAAATGTACTCAAACTTATACATTATCTTAATAGAAATTTATTTAAATATATATTTAATTACGAAACCAAACCCTCGCTTGGAAAGCCCTCTACGCTTTCTTAAACGTTTTTCAATCAAATTTCAATTTTTAAAAGAATTTATCTTTAGTTATTTTAAGAAGAAAAAGGAAACCCAGAAATAGACATGTACTTTAACTGTGGTATACCCTCGTTCAGAGAAACAATAAATTTAACTAAAATCATTTTCTTAAGTTAATTAAACCATAGTGAATTTCAGCTAAATTAAGATTCAAAAGAGGTTCTCTTTTGTAACTACAGGTTTACCTATTGGTGGTTATAACTTATAACTATTTTTTTATCTCTTATTGGATTTAATCCAATGGATATATAATATATATGTGAATGTGAATAACTGAAACCAAAAATTCGTGGGCCACAAGTAGTTTTACCTCCCATCATATATAGACCCTCCTGCTACGACGAAACAGCCCAAACAATGCATAAATATACTGCATTCATCACATAATAAGATACTCCACCGACGATTTCGTGTGTGTCAACTCTAGTAATCTCCTGACGTTTGAATAATATTTATACACTCTACTTCTTTTTCTAATCCGTTAACTGGATCTAGTTGTTTCTAATCCAAAACTGGATTGATTGTTGAGCTTGATACAAAACTAAAATAGAACTGTAAGTTTAATCTCAGTTTGATTACTATTCTTGCATTGATATAATTGTCCATTTAAAATTTGAATTTCCCACGTCAGTCTGAATTATCAAGTAAAAAGGATGAACAGAATCAGAACAAATATGTCTAGTCAACTTTCTGTATGGTGGTGGTGGAAAAGAGAATAAGATTCAGATACTTATCATGATATAGGAGTGATTGCCAGAGGGAATCGTATCCACCACCTTTTTAAAACAAACACTACAACACCACAAAAATTGTGTATATATAGATACACCAGGAAGCTTTTAATCACTCAGCCATATAAAATAAACTAAAACAAGTATATATAAGAAAAATGCTTGACACACTTATCGGTGGGCACGGGCACGGGTTCGGCCACAAGGATCACATAAGCAGTGGTTACGGCTTCGAGGGGCACAATGAGTTTGTGTCTCATGAGGACTCAGAAAGGAGCCACTTCGATCGTCAATCCCGCTACGACCACCAAATGAGGCTACCGGCTAACCACGGCCGTCCACCCATGGCTCGCATGCCTCCCTGTGATGAAGAAGACTCAGACGATGATGAGTTCATTAAGAGAAGCCGTAGCCACCACACTACTGTGTTGCCGCATCACCAACAGAAACCCCATATGAACTTCATGCCCCCGCCTCCGTTGTCTCAGCCTCACCACAACGTAAGCTATCTTCTCTGGTGTTGCAACCTTACTAGTCATGTTACGTTGAATATATTCTTTCCAAGTGCCTTGAAACATTTTAAAAGAAAACATGCACTATGGGCGTTTGACCGTGGTGACACAATGAAAACATTAGTACACACCACTAGCAAAAAGGTTACATGTTTTGTTGGTATCTTAAAATACTTAGAAGTACAGAAACTTAGAGCTTTATGATTGATGTTGTAGTTTTAAGGTTTTTAAAAAAAAAATTAGTGAACCGTTTGCTATGGTTTTAGATTTTATTGGTATATAATTACTTTAATGATTTTCAAAGCACTAAATACTGAACTGTAAAAAGTTAGAGAATGATTGGTTCATATTTAAGCTATAGAAAGAAATATTGGCTGTTAACCCCGTCCAATCGACCCCTAAGATGCCGAATTTTGTTCAGTAATTTTATCTGTATATATCTTGGGATTTGTGGTGATATGGTAAACCGTATGCAAATGCACTAATTGTCCACCCTAAGATACTGATTTAGAACTTTTTTTATATGGTTTCTCACCACTGGTTATCTGGTTAATGATGATTTTGAAGGGAAAGATGGGTAATGGATGGCAGGGAAGGCATGAAGATGGATACCATGGCGGGCACGGGATGCAGCAGCACGGTGGTCACGGCATGCAGCAGCATGGTGGGCACGGGATGCCACATCACGGTGGGCACGGGATGCAGCAGCATGGTGGGCACGGAATGCAGCACCACGATGGGCACGGTGGGCACGGTATTCAGCAGCACGGGACGCACGGGATGCAGCACCACGATGTGAACGGTATGCATCAGCACGGGGCTCACGGTATGAAGCACCAGGACAGGCTTATGGGTCCTCAGATTCCACCACATCATGTCTACATGAACCCCAACCATGGAAGTGGCAGTGGCCGTACAGTAATGATGAAGGCTTCGGAGAACTGGCGAATGAGCAAGAGCACCGGCGGCCACCACAAGGTAGGGTGGGGGAGTAAGGGACTCTAAGTGCACCACAATACTCTGCCGGTTCAAATAAGAAAGTAATGATTATATATCCTAAATAATAATTTTATAAGATGTATGTGTGTGATGTTTCAGTAACGTACCAAAACCAAACGCTTGGACTCTTAATAAAAAATGTTTTCGTTTCGTTGAACTTATGATTGTTAGGGGGTGTTGTTGTTGTTGCTTGACTTAAATAAAATGTTGTCGTTTCATGACCAAAATTTGAACTTTTTTCTTCTGGTAAAAGCCAAAATTTTAACTTTTTGGGTCAAACTTCAAATTTTAAAAAATTGTTGAAATATGTTTGGCCTCAAATTCCTTTTCCGGCGGCAACCTATTTACCTCGGATTCCATTTTTTTCCTTCATCATAATTTATATACCCTCTAATTCCAATAGATGAGTTTGTATAACAATCATGGTAATGTTATGAAAATGGTTGGTGATGTTCAAAAATATCTCAACTAATGAAGTCTTCACAAATCAGATGCATCAAACACCAACCCAAAAGGTAATGTGGTCTAATGATGGCTCTTCCATCATTGCAAGCATTGGATGCAATTTTCATCAACATGATTGATAGAAACAATTCCACAACGGATATAGGCCTTAGATTGAAACATATCCACAAGTATTTTCCTATGTTCTATATTAGTTGCGGTCAAAACACGCCATTTTGATCAATTCATGAAGGCATCTAGTGCCTCGAATAACCAACCGGTACTCTCGTTAGCGGTTTTTTTTGCCTTTGGAATATTTACCATATCAACTATCCTCTAAACCCATGTAGCCGACTATTTCAAAATCATTTATGTTTTTAGGTTTCCCTTTAGTTGACCATGTGTACTAATACTTCTTTTTTTTCTAAGAATGTTAACATCATTTTACGAAATGAAAGTTGAAGTTACAAAATATGATCGACAAAATGTAGAATTTTATACTTGATTCCATGATAAAAAAAAACATGGAAGAAAATATAATCGCTATGATATCCGTTAAGTCTGGTAGCAAACATGACATGTACCCATATTTGTTATTGTTAAATCCTCGACCACAATTATGCAACAAAAGGTGAGAACTTGATAACTAACGTCAATAATATAAAAATGTTTCCTAATATAATTTTTTAAAATGTTCTCCTTGTCGAGGAATTCATGAAGTAGGTCAATAAATACCTTTTTGAGTTGCTTAAGTCATGGCTTTGCTAATGGTTTTGTTGGGGTCTGTCATGCATCTTTTTCATTGTCCTTTTTTTTTTCTTTTTCATGATCGAATCTATCTATACTATTATTTGAGAAGTGATTTTCCTTATTTGTCATTTTCTCTATGATATTAGATAATTTTGTTTATTTGTCATGTTTTTATTAGTTTTTGGTTGATTCATTAATTTATTAATTTAATATAATTATTTCCAACTTTTTAATTAGAATTATAATTATTCTGATGTTGACAATAATTTGTCATGTTATCCATAATTTTAATTAATTTTGCTTATTTGTCATATTGTTTTATTAGTTTTTGGCTGAATCATTAATT
The DNA here is from genome assembly GCA_003260655.2 of Brassica cretica. Classification (NCBI taxonomy): domain Eukaryota; kingdom Viridiplantae; phylum Streptophyta; class Magnoliopsida; order Brassicales; family Brassicaceae; genus Brassica; species Brassica cretica. The sequence continues at coordinate 20,918,744 of QGKV02001556.1, forward strand.
TAATAATTTAAATAATATAATTATTTCAATATTTGTAATTAGAGCTAGAACTATAATTATTCTGAGTTTGACGGGTTAAGACCATTTTTTTTATTAATCTGAGTGTATCTCAGACCTATGAAAGGTCCACACCAATTATATTTCATAATAATTAGAAAATATCATTTATATAGATATTTGAGCATATCTTATTTTTTATTATTTAAAAAGGAAGTTTCCTTTTCTTATGTGCCATTAAAAGGCTATATATTATTATATTTTGGTAAAAATTTCTAAATTAATTTAGACATAATACCAAATATAAATCAATTAATCTGTAAATTATTTTAATTAGTATATTTAAAATAATCAGACAAACGGCTGTGTTTAATACCAATTCTTTTTTGGTCTAAATACTAAGAGGAACAATTCTTATTATTCTGTTTTAGAATCATATTTATTAGTGGATATTTTAAATCATATTTGTTATTGGGTATGGATAATAATTTATTCTTACTCCAAAGCGGCTTTATTTCATTATATTACATCCATATTTCACTTCCAATTATAGTTTATAGTTTAATAGTAGTATAGACAATGTTGTAAGTGATATTCATCATAATATATGTCATATTATAATAATATGTACTTTAATACATAGAACTATGATGTATATTAGTATTCATCTTAATATTGTATTATGATAATTTTCCAACTTTGTGATAGTATGTATATTTTTCATCTTACACTATCAGTGTAATACACTGAAAACTTATAAAATTTCTCAGGAAAAATATAACAAAGTTAACCGGGTCTCGTGGTCTGGTGGTAAAGGAACCTCAGCTGAGGTGCCCGCCATCACGAGTTCAAGACCCGGCCACGGAATGACTTAGGCCCCCTGGTGGGTACAGACGCAGGCTGGTTCCGGGTTCGGGGGGGGATTAAGGCCGAAGGCCCGAACCCATCCTGGTTAACAAAAAAAAAAAAAAAATATATATATATATATATAACAAAGTTATGGTTCAAGAAAACACCACTTCTTACAACTACAACAAAGAAAAATTCAGGTTTTAATTGGCATATGTAATTATTATTTTTAGTTTATACGCAGTAGTTAAGAAGATGTACGTGATCTAANAAAAAAAAAAAAAAAAATATATATATATATATATAACAAAGTTATGGTTCAAGAAAACACCACTTCTTACAACTACAACAAAGAAAAATTCAGGTTTTAATTGGCATATGTAATTATTATTTTTAGTTTATACGCAGTAGTTAAGAAGATGTACGTGATCTAACAATTAAAAGCTTTGCTGATAAGGATATAATATGAGATAGTGCAAGACGGCCAAATTTCTAAACTTGAAACTTAAGATACCATATCAAAAATACTTTAAATTGATTGTAACACGTGATGCAAATTTTAAGTACAATAGATCTATGCTAAATTTAAATATTGTTGTCAAAATATTAGTCCACACAAGGTGCGGGAACTTACCTAGCCACCCTCTATTTAAGAATAATTTGAGTTTTAAAATAATTTGTGCTCAAATGAAACTTAATGTTACAAAATTTTACAACGCAAATGATCAACACAAGAAATTTAGTACGCAAAATCAAACCAGAACAACTTGGATCTTTTACTCATATTACAGCTTTCTTTTTTTGGTTTTTCGTTAGATACATGAAAGATTGAAGGGTCTGTGTATTCCTAAAACTTCGCAAGCATTAGATGAAATTTCCATCAACAACAGATTTTCCTATTTACTTCACTAAAGTTTTTTTTTTGGTAAAAACGTTAAAATTTTATACTATTTTCAGAGTTTTGACAGAAGTTACAAAGAAACTAGTAGCATACAAATTTAAACTAAGCAACACAGGGCAGAAGAAGAAAGCAACACCTAAAGATCCAAGAAACATTGAACAAACTTAAGACCCTAGAATTAAAAAGCAGAGAAGAATCAGGAACTTGATCGAGAAGAAATCATTGCCAAATGGGGACAACATCTTTGATAAAACATGAGACCACGCTGCAGTAGAAATTGGTTTGCCCGCTAACGCTACTCCAAATAATTGATGCCATACCCATACAGCTTTGTAGACCTCAGTCGAAAGAAGATCAAACCTCCGAGCCACATCCGGCTGCTGGAAACTACGAATTTCTAAAGCTACCTACTGCTACTCGAACCAGAAAACTCCATGAGCGCCCACTGGGTAGTCCCACCAGGATCTCCAAGAACCACAATTATTCGGCTCGACTTCAGAAATAATACGAACCATAACATAACACGGGCGCAGTGAGAGCCACAACCAGATGTCTTTCTTCCGAACCTTCAAAATAGACAAAGGATAAGCCCACCATTGTAGACCAAATTAACCTGTCGTTCTACCAAAGCTACTTCACTAAAGTTTTTTTTTTTTTTNGTTTATAAAAAAACGTTCGGAATATACCGAGGGACATCTTCCTCGGAATATACCGAGGGACACCTTTCCTCGGAATATACCGAGGAAGATGTCCCTCGGTATATTCCGAACGTTTTTTTATAAACGGATCGATCGATGGATATATGTCCAAAAACGCATCGATCGATGAACTTCCGAGGAAATATCCCGACGAAGTTCTCCCTCGGTATATTCCGAGGAGTTTTCCGACAAACTAGTGATCCTCGGAATTTTCTCGGAAATTTGTTTCCTCGGAATTCCGTCGGAAAATTCCGAGGGATTTCCGAGGAAAGAAGAAATTCCGAGGAATTATTTCCGAAGACTTGTTTCGTCGGTATGTCGTCGGAGGAATGATTTTAAGAGATACAATCTACCAAATTGTATCTCTTAAAATCATTAAACAATTAATTAATCTTACAAAATATAATCTTATGATTCCTCCAAAAAAGTTATCATCATTCACCATTTATATTTGACTACTCACAGTATAAAACACCTTATTTCTTGTTGTGGAATTTGCAAAAATCGTATACTACATTTTCTTGTTGAACCTCAGTTAAACTACAGTAAAACTCTATAAATTAATACTAGATAAACTTATAAACACAGTAAATTAAAAAAAAAATTGATCCCAAGTTGAGCCAGTTAAAAATATGACATAATGAGATGATGATTTTTTTTTAAACCTATGTAAATATATGTATCATTAAAATCATAAACTAATAATTAATATGCATACACTTTATATTAAAAACAAACCATTGTATTATTATTTTTTATTCATAATGAAATTATATTTTTATTTTCTTAATATGTCCATATATTTTGATGATATTTAGTAAAATTTTATCTCAACCCACATTTAAATTTATTAAACATATTTTATATACACAAAATCATATAGTAAAATTCATATGAAAGTCGTATTTTCAAAATTTGAATTAATGTAATTAATTAATTAATTAATATGTATATAAATTAAGAATTAATATGTATACATTTATATTAAAGAAAACCATTGTATTATTTTTTATATTCATTATGAAATTATATTTATATTTTCTTAATATGTCAATATATTTTGATGATATTTAGTAAATTTTTATCTCAAACCACATTTAAATTCTGTGAAACATATTTTATATACACAAAATCATATAGTAAAATCCATATGAAATTCGTATTGTCAAAATTTTAATTAATGTATAAACGGTAAAGTTAAATATTTATTTCTATAAAAAAGTATATTTTAATATAGAAAATCTAAGAACGAAAACTTTTTTATAAATTAATAACTCTATAAATTAATAAAATAATATAGTTTCAACATTTTTAATTTATAGAGTTTTTACAAAATTCTTCCATTTTATTTATTTATAGGTTTGAGTAGTTTTCGGTTGAGTTTTAGACAATTTATACATAATTTTTTTCAAAGTTGTTCATAGCGCTCGACTTCGATTGATCGCCAAATTTGATACATAAACTAAATTAATATCAATAATTGAAACCATACTAGAAAAAACTTAATAGATGGAACAATACTGGATTTATTTCTTTCTGTTATTATGCTTCCGTCAGTATTTAGTCCATTTGGATTTGAATTTCCACGTGAATTGGACTTATCTATTAAAAAAAATCAGAACAATTATGTCTACTCCAACGTTGTATGGTGGTGCTAGAAAAGAGAATTAGATTTAGATAATATCATAATATCATGATATTAAGATTACTTAATTACCAGATGGAATCGTATCGGACAGTATCGTAAATTGATGAATACCCCACACTACAATATTTGTATATAAATAGAAACACCAGAAAGGTTTTGATATAACTTATCCATATTAAAGAAAACCAAGAAAAGTATATATAAAGAAGAAAGAAAATGCTTGGTTTACTTTTCGGAGACAACGGGCACAGAAATGGCCGCAAGGATCCCAGAAGCAAGACCTACCGCTGTGATGACTCTGACTCTGATTCTGACTTCGAGGCTCCGCCTGAACACAAGGTAAGCTATCTCTTTTTGTATCATGATCTTACTAATCATGTAATGTTTTTTTTTGATTAAACTAATCATGTAATGTTTTGTAATATATATACATAGTAGGTGTTCCTTTTTGGTCATCCTATGCCGGTGGCCGATTTTAACTTAGAGAATTACACAGGTTTCGAGGTCCGTTGGTGATGTGTCAGAACAGCTAGTGCAACCACTTGAAATAGCAACAAAGATGGTGCTGAACCCAGTAAACTTGCTCTTCTCTCCTCTCAAGGTGTTCTTAAACCCCTTTCTAAGATTTTTGTTATATAAATAGAGGATTCTTATCAATATAATTTGGGATATGATATGATAAATCAAGTGCAATTGCACCTATTGTCTATCTCACGAAACAATTTTATAATTTTTGTATTGTTTTCACCATTGATAATTTAGCAGGGAAAGAAGGGTAGGCAGGGGCAGCACCACAGTGGCCAGAGGATGCAGCACCAAGACAGGGTTATGGCTCCTAAGCTTACACGATATTAAGGGACTCTGACTGCACCCAAATACATTGAAATAAAAAAAATAATGATTATGTATCTCATGAAATATAGAAGCTGTAGTGTATGAACAGCAATTAGTATCGTAATAATACATGGGACTTTTAACAACAACAAAAATATGGTCTTGTTTGATGAACTTGCAATTGCTATGTGGAGTGTTGTTGCTGCATGTGCTAAATAAAAACGACATTCTCCGTTACGTTGATTGTCCCATTCACGTGGAGGGATTGGTTGCACAATATATATCTTTCTCTAGAAGCATTTTTAATCCACCTCAATAATATCATTTAGAAATAAATATACTCCAACTTATTACTTCTTCTAAAATAGAAATTGTTATTTTTCTTTTGTTTATAGGAAAAAAAATAACATTACTTTATTTTTATTTTATGTTTAAATATTACTATTTTAGAAAAAAATACATTAAACCAAATCATGTTTTAAAGAAAAAAATTTAAATCAAGTCACATATTTATTATAGAATTCATCTATTTTTGCATAAAAATAGCAAAATAAATTAGAGATAATCTAAAAGCTATAAATTAAAAAAAAATTCCTTCAATACCACTTTACTTAATTTTGAGATGATGTTGTCGACTTAAACACTCACTTCCAACACTAATGTGAAAAGGTAATCAGATGAGAAACTTTGATAAACCCACAAAAATTCTGAGTATACTGCCAAATTATGTCCAAAATATTATCATTTGTTAAATGTATACATCAAATAAACTATTGTGTAAATACATACCCAACTAAAAAGTTCAAAAATCATATATTTTGTTAAACATTTGGAAAAAATCATATATCATCCACCACATTATTTTAATTTCTGACATGAATATTATTTTATCGAATTTTGATGACATGGATACCACATATACAATATAAAAATAAAAATAAAACAAAAAAAAAGTTTATAAAAATGAAAAGTTTAAAAACCTAATGATTTATATAAATAAAATTAAATAGGAAATAAATTAAAATAAATATATTTGCATCTTATATAAGAGTTATATCTTATTCGTAATTTTCAACATTATTGTTTTTAACTATTTTTCTTAAAGTATATTATTGTATATGTAACATTCAGTCAGAAAATTTAATGATATGACGTCTATCTTAGCAAAATTAGATATAAATTTAATGATGTTACGTCTATGTTAGCAAAATTAGATATTGCGGCATCTGATGTGGCGAATGACGTATGTTTTAACAAAAACTAGAGGTTGGTCCTCCCTACGGATGGGTGGGTTTACACTGAAACTATTCTATACTAAATTATATTTTAATTTTATAAAATATTTAAAATTTTACTTTATACTGAAAATAATAAATGTAATCTTTTTTATTCTAAAATTATATTATAAATTTAATTAAATTTTGTTGGTTTGAGTTGAAAAGACTACTAACAATATTTTTATTAAAGAACACAAAATTATTAAATTAAAAAATTAATATTTTAATATTTGATTTCTATTTCAATTTGATATAGTTGAAAAAATCTAAAGTAAGAATAACTAATATTTTTATTCTAAAAATATCAGATTTTAATATTATTATAATAACCAATTTTCACGATAATAAATTAATACACCCACCTCCAAGCTAAATCATTTGAAAAAGAAATGTAATGTGATACAATTATAAAATGTTATATTTTAAAGTAATATATAAATAGATTCAATAATGTCATAAATAATAATTAGTATATATTATATAACAACAAATGTAGTTTAAAATATATGTGTGTCTCAGTTTATATTAGATTTTCAATTTATAATGAATTTTCTTTAATTTTTAGTGTTTTACTAATTATTTTTTGTAAAATATTTTAGCATTTGTTGTAAAATATAATGTTTTAATTTTGCATTTGTATTGGTGTGATTTGTAATAAATTTATTGTTATAAACATTTTTCACAATGATTTTTTTAGTTATTTCATTTCCATAGTGATGTGTTCAGGTCGTTAATAGAAACAAATCATAATCATCTACTACGGTTGACATTTATCCATTGAAAAGTTAAACTAAAAGTAATGTATGTTTTTTAATTATTATAATAATCAGTTAGTTTAATTTTTTTTTCATAGTAGAAAGATTGGTTTTTAGAATGTTAAAGAGAATATCACTAACATCAACTAAATGAGGATTGCGTTACGAAGCCAGATTTACAAAATTAATGTAATTTAAGTTTAGCGTTACGACTTCAACAATGTTAGATCGTTGGAAGCTAGTAGGAGTAAGGCAATGTGCGGTCAGACCAATTCATTGACTGGATGTCAAATTAGTAGACCGACGATTATAGACAAAGTTGTAAGGTTTTGAGAGTACACAAGATTTTGTGGACTGTAGACCTTACTATTGATGTTTAGTATAGTGACATGTTAATTCCCATTCTATTTTTTTATTTGTGTCTCGCTTAATTCAAATATATTTGTATTTTATGTTTTTATTTCATGATTAGTGGTAAGTTCACTTTCACATTATGACTTATGTTTTTACATAATATATTTTGCAGATTTTGGTTTCATTTTTTTTTAAAATCAACATTTGAATGTATGGTCTGAAAAATTCCGTTTCATATATTCCATATCTTCTGATGCAGTATCCATTTGTCCACAATGGGAAGTTGTTATTGGGTAACTGTCAACCCCTTGAAACTTTTAGATCATTTGGATTTGTACTATTTATATTACATATTGTTATCTTTTGATAAATGCAACTCCGTATAATTCTTTGAAATCAGTAAACTTATAACTTGAGCCGTTTGAAAAATTTCCCCAATCTAAATGTGTTTTTAAGTGATAGTGTAAAGAAAAAAATAATGCAAGACATTCGTTTGAGCTTATCTATACTATTAAAGCAGGATTCTATTGTTTTTTTTTATCTTAGTCTGTTCTTTCTTTACTAACATTGCATGTTTCATTAAGGGCAATCAAGTACTATTAATAACACATCTATATTGGGCCATTTTTTCGAATCCAGCCCACTGTCCACATCAGATCTCTCTTGGGCCATTTGGACCAATTAAGAAATCAGATCCAATTTTCACATTTTTTTTTTCCTTTGGGCCATTGAGTCCAAGTTCAAATAATTTTTTTTCAATCATTCTTAATTATTTTTTTCTTTTCTTAATATAATTTAAGCATTCATAAAAAAAATTGTTTTTTTCATTGAAAAGTATAAATCTTTATTAAAAGTATATAATTATTTTTATTAAAAATATTAACCACATAATAAAATTAATTTATCAGAGTTATACCAACTTAATTCACTAAAAAAATAAAGTTTAATTTTTTAAACATAAATAGTCATTTAAAATGAAACACGATAAAGAAAGATAAAAAGTTTACGTCTTTTATAAAATAAAACACAAATATATGAAATATGGCATTTACTAAATATTTGTCAATTGAAAAAAAAAGAAAAATAAACCCGCGCTCGGGTCAAAATCTAGTTTAGTTTTAAATACACTGCAGAAACTTAATTTTTCTAGTAACACTTGGTTTGTAGCAGTCCTTGTGAGAGACATGAATTCCTCCATCCCCTCTTACCATATGGCTTGCACCATTAATAAATCCAAACACCAGGTCTATATGCTTCCTACAACAAACACACAAAGAACATGTAATAAAATAATTGACCCTAGACTTGGGTCTTGCAGTAGCAGCTAGTGTACAAAAATCATATGCGAGAAGAGCAGTACAGCACCAGTAATGCTCAAACATGCACTTACTCCGTAAGACCTGAATCAATATCTTTGCCTAGGAAGCCGAAATGAGGGAAGTTGAAGATAGTTCGGTCGAATCTTCTGCAGTTAAGATGAGGATGTAATGTAACTGCAATTTGGTTGCATAAACTCCACGTAAGAGGGAATCTCCACATGTCCTCAAAGTTCCAAGGTTTGAAAGGAAGAGATAAGAATGGATTGGATGAAGCGGAGAGAATTGGGGAGTTCGTCATCTTTATTTATAGGATATAGATTCTCGTTGCTACTAAAACTGCAACACAAAGAACACAATACAAATCAGCCTCAATCAAACGATGAAGAAAACCACAGTGAGAATATACACAAACAAAGAAACCAAGGTAAGAAACAGAATTGTAAAATGCAACAAATCTTTAAAAACAGCCACAGAAATAGCCACAGAAATCATAAAATAAAATGCAACAAATCAACAATTTTGCAAGAGACAAAGACAGAGATTAATATAGGCATATGTCAACCACAATAAAATAAAATGACAAACTTAACTTACAAATACAATAGATCTAGTGGCCTCCGAAGGAAAGTAAGTGGTGAAGAAGCCATTCAGTTTGGGTATAATATCAGCTCCGTCAAGGGATTGTCTTCGAGAAGGCTCGTTGCTAATACTTCTTCTTGAAAAAGGCAAAAATAGCAATTCTAACTAAAGCCTTGATACAAAAGGAGATAAAAGAAGAATTGAAGATATGGTTCGTAGATAACATTTATACCTTCAGTGCTTCAGATCTTGAAGCTGCACCAACACTGTTGGTCCTACAGCAAGAACAGCTCTCGCACAATCTGTCTAGCAGTTCTTACGGCTCTCTGACTCTCCTCTACACTGCTGTGTGAACCTTAAGAAAGCTAGGAATGGTAACCAAAAAATCCAACCTTCAAGTTCGATGCTTTAAACAATTATTCCAACAAGAGAAGGCGTTTAACTTCCTGTATAAAGCTTTGATGTCAAAATCTAAAACTGATCAAAATGAAACCAACATAGGACAGTGTAGTTTGTTAAATGTTTACCACATAGGAAGTCGAAGTCAAGCATTCGTTGAACAGGAAGCTGCTTATAGTTGTAGAACAAAGCTTGTGTGGTCCGAGAGAACAGTTGTCCCGTTGCCATTTTGGGAAGAGCTCAAAAGGGAAAACTGTGAATCAAAACAGAAAAATGATCAGATCCAGAGTTTTAGTTAAACGAATAGACACCAGCAATGCAGGATACAACTATAGTAAAAGTGTTCCTCTTTCAATGTTGAAGACTCGAATCAAAGACAAATTTGAAAAGTTAGCTACTTTACACTAATCGAACTCGGCCCTCGAGAATATCTATTTTAGAATCACCAACACGCAGATCTCATCATTGTTTACTACATTAACGAATCTAGAATTGCATAAAGTTTCGAACTTTACGCACTCTCCTCGTAATTTTGGTGTCAAATCGGAATCAAGACAGATGTAAAAGCTAGGAAAGAGGGTGTGTGAGAAAGCTCAGAAAGGAGAACGGACCTAGCCCTTGGCAAATCTAACCACCCTCATGGTGTGTTGTGCTTGTTTGGAGATTGAGGATTGTGCGTGAGGAAAGATTTGGAGTAGGAGTTTATATAATGCTAGAAAGGAGGGTGTCGCTGTAACAGCGATTACAGAGAACCGAGACTCTGACGACGAAGTGAAAGAGTCGGGTTCGATCTA
>QGKV02001556.1:20929247-20944173 GCA_003260655.2 Brassica cretica
ATATATTTCAGGACTCAAGTATTCCTCCTGATACCGATTTATCTGTTGCTGCCACTAGTTCGAGCTTATACCATGATCCTTCTTTTTCACAACTACTTCAGGGTAATAATTCATTCTCTATACTATTTATATTTGAGTTATCTGCTTTTTTAGTTATTTTGTGTTTCATATTTTGTAGGGATTTGACAAGAGTGGATCATCGTAAAACTCTATTTTTTAAATGTGAAAGCAGACATTATGTTTTTTTCGTTCTTACTTTTGGTGTTTCTAGCGTATTCTTACTCTTACACTTATTATTATCTTTAAAAAAATCAAGGCCATATCCATCTTCAACGTCTCTGCTGAACGTTTAACAAAGCACACACAATGCTCAACACTTCATAGACCGTTGTATTCTTCTATCTCCAAACAAAAACAAATTAAACAAAATAATATATAGATTAATACTAGAGGTTGATGTTGGAACATTGGCAGGTTTGTTGGAACAAACATGTTTGAGTTTCGACAGAAAAAAAAAACATGAGAGAGTGAGATATTAAAAGTAAGAACATAAGATTTCAACAAGAAAAGTTGAACATGGTATAATAGAATGTAAATCACCCAACGTTGTGGTGCATGAATCACCCAACGTTGCAAGCGTTGTATTGAATCCACTTAGAGATAAACTAACATATCACTCTGATTTCTGTTAATCTTCATCTTCTCTTTGGGACCAATATTTTAGTGACCAATTGATAGAAATAAAGCTTGCCGAACATATATACCCATAGCGTGATTCAGATTTGTAAATGTTGCAAGCGTTCCTCTACTTGGGCTTTATAGCTCTGGCTGTTATTCTTATTTTCTTAAACCTCGCAATGCAAGTCTCGGTTTGCTTCTTCTTAAAGAGATCAGGATAACCTCTCACAAAATTATGGAGAGACAACAAAGACCTCTTCACTCAACTCAAATACTCTCGGCCCGCCCAACCTCTCCATCGTCTTTGTTTCTCTTGTTCACTCACTTACTCTCTGTTTTTGTTCTCACATTCATACTTCTTCTTCATTTTTCTGTTTCTCGTGGCTCAAGTCTCTTCTTCTTCTCACTTCTTTGTAGCTTGTTCTCTGTTACTGTCTTTGTTCTTGGTTACTTACTTACTCTGTTTTTGTTCTCACACTCACCTTTCTTCTTCACTTTTTTGTTTCTTGTGGCTCAAGTCTCTTCTTCTTCTTCTCACTTCTTTGTAGCTTGTTCTCTGCTACTCGATCTCCTTGTTCTTCTTCTTGGGCACTTCTTCTTAGATCCACTTAGTTTGTAGATTTAATCAAACGTTCAATTCGAACAAAAAAACTTATTTTCTTAACTTGATGCCCTTTTTCTCCATCTTCTTCTTCCTCTTGTTTGATACTTTTTCCAGAAATTCATGGATGAACGTGGTTAATTTAGCTTAGACATGGTGAAATTGAATTAGGACTTGAAAGAACATAATTGGAGATTAAAGCTTGACAAACCCTTATATTCCTATGTTTTGTGTAAANAATTTTATCTAATTTTTTTTTTTTTTAAGAACTTCTAATTAAGAAACTCTCATTGGACCGCTCAAAATGGAAGCTTCTTAACTAGAGTTCTTAACCCCACTTAAGTATATTTAAAATATTAAATAATCATTAAGAAACCCACTTAAGGATCATGGAATAATTATGCTCTAAGAAGTAGGATGGAGAGAAATTGGAAAGACAACAAAAAGAGAGGAAGGAAGTCATCTTTCGGTTAGATTTTCTTTTGCTTAAGTGACATGGCACATTAAAACAATTTGATTGGTCCGAATTAATTTGTCGACGTGGCATGCTTCTATGTTGAGTATATCTCCCTTTTATTAATTGTTTGATATAAATACGATATATAAACTTTTTAAATGTATAAGCATGTATCTGCAGAGCAGTAATTTTGATTTATACATTGAATATATGGCAATACTTTAAGCATGATTTGGTCGTTTACCACGAAAACTCCATAATCTACTTGTCTTTTTTTTTTTGAACAACAATCTACTTGTCTATCATTAATCGATCCATTTTTAGAGAACTTATTAATTTAATCAATTTGTGTTCAAATCTTATTATTATTATTATTATTTTGTTTGAGAAACTCATTTTAATTCTCTTTTTAATTTAATCATTTTAACTCACTCAATTGCTTAGACCATCGATTTGGGAAGGATAATTGATCAAGATTGTGATATTGTGCATCATTTTTGTTTATTTGATGGAATATTTTGTTGTAGGCTAACAAGAGATAGAGTATCCACTACATTAACATATACAAACTCTATATGTAAATGCAAGATCGTTTGTGAACTGAATCTGTCAGCGTCACGGTCTGGCTACTTAACAACTCTCCTATCAAATGGTTGTTGCTGTTGAATTAGAGGAGCCTTCAACTTGTAAGGACCTGAAATAATCCTTCTCTGCGCTAGCCATTCTACTCTGGAACATGGTCCATTCCTTTTTGCATCTGTCCCTAACCTGCAAACACACACACACACATATTCAAGTCGCTTGTTGCACAAGTTATGCGTTTCTCAACACGAGAGAGAGGTTTAAAAGGTTTGTTACCCCTTGCCATGGCGCTTTCCCGTCTGTTGCCTCACCCTACAGCAAGCAAAAGAAAAACAGAGTTTGAGCGAAGAAGTTAATGTCACATCAAGAAGAGAAGGGACATAGAGAGAGTTTACTTGGCTGCCAAGGGAAGGGACGGTTTGGTGAACGACCCACTGAGAATCTACTACACCTATCTTCTCATGTGCAGGCTGCATTTATACACAGTTTTGTCATACACAACAAACGAGATAACTACAACCAAGTAAACTTGTCTTCTGCATGACAAGAGAAAGCAAGATTCAAGTTGTCTCTTTCGTACCTCAACACATCTTCTGAGTGCAAAGTCAAGTCCCCAACCGTGAACCAAATCATTCTGTTTTATAACAGTTAAGGTCAGTCATATAAGTAAGATTGACAGAAATAGAGATCTAAAGGGGAGATGAATGAAGAAACAGATAATGAAATAAGGAACCTGGATCATGTGCCACACGCATCGCCAGGCGTCTCTTGAAAATACAGGAGCCATGATCTCCACGAATCTGCATTTGTCATTAACACAAAAATTTGATACTGCTCAGTTCATGTTACAGAGAAAAAACAACTCATAACAGGCATAGAGATAGGTTTCAACGTACCCAGCACATGGAGGGAGATGAGGATCTGAGCACCATCCAGGTTTTTCTTCTGTTATCCTGTTAATATTCAAAGCCCAAAATTTAGTAAAGATCCTTATGCAGAAAACTAAACATACCCAGAATCGTTTTGGTAAATCATACTTGTGGACTTCAAGATCTCCTCTTCTCTTTGTCATCTGCCATGTTAACCCCTTGTTTGGTTCCAAGCCAGGTTGAGAAATCTCCAGGCCATGCTTCTTCACAAGCTTTATGTACCTGGATAATATACTCAAGATGATGTCTTCGCAAAATAAAAAAAAAGAGAGAGACAGAAGCCGTGTAAAGGTAAATAAGAACTTACTCTTCTGCATTAAAATGCTCGACCCCAAGGTCTTCGTCCCAGATGAATATATAATCATATCTTGCTACAATATCAGGGTGCAAAAACCTCTTTGCATACCACCTAACATATTATACCATGAGAGTCAATAGTCATAAACATCACTAGAGTTATTCTCTACCATAAAGAATTTGAAAAGAGTTTGATACCATTTTGTTTGCTTTCGCACACTAATGTGTATAGCAGTCTTGGACCATTCAAACTCATCCCACTCAGTTACCCGGCCGTCATAATGAAATAAGACAATAGTGAAGTTCTCTGAAAACTGTTCAGAAGACAATGAATCATATATCAAGTGATACTAAACGGTTAAACATCAAACATAGGGAATGGACTAACAACCTTCTTGACACAAGCATCGATGTTTTCCTTCTGATTTATACCCACAGTAAACGTCACGAGGTATCTTGGTTGGCTAGTCAAATCCTGAAGAAACAAAAAGAGCCAATAAAACATACTATTTATCTGATCATTAATTTTAAAACTTTCAGTAATATCAATACTGAACTGCAGCTAAAACATACTAATATTTGATAATGAATTTTAAATACAGTAATATCAAGACTGTATTGAAGCCAAAAATAATGGTTTGATGATACTCAAACTTAAATGAAAATATAAAACATGGTTTGAGCACATACCTCATGCGGTAAACCCCATAGTCTGCGCAAATAGAAATCTGATTCAGCAGCAATCATACCCGGTGGCAATCTTTCAGCACCACGAGGATTTGAAGGAACCCATATCTGCAGACAATTTCAGATATGAAACATGAAAATATGAACTTTAAACTGTGTATCCAATCCAATACAACTAATCAAAAAAACACAGAAAGAAAAGGTTAACAAACACATGTAATTAGTATATTGGTTATATATGTTTGGCAAGGTGAAATCTACAAAACAATGTAAAACCACAAATAATTTATCTGTTAATTTGGTAACCTCAACTAATCCATCAACACATATCCCCTGTCTTTGAGTCTAGCACTAATCAGACGTATGTAAGAATACTCAAACATGTTTTACACCAATGGGGAGACCTTAGAGTCTTATTTTTTGCATATTCAAGTATACCAAACTTGTAAAAATAATGTTAAAAGTTCCAAAACATTGAAAGTCATAATAAATAAAAGAGTGGAAGCATGCCTTTGATTTGTCAACTGGACCAGATGAGCTGCTGTCGTTACTCTTTGATGATGACCAAGATTTATGACTATCTGGAGTTGCAATTGTGGAACCCTTTTCCTCTATATATGAGATACCGTTTGAAGGAAGAAAGTTTGTTGGGAGACTCACCTGAAATGTGAGAACAAAATCTTCCTAAGATAAACAATGGAAATACGTATAATAAAACACAAGCACAAATAAATAAGGTTGATGCTACAAACCTTAGTGATTGATAATGATGGAAAAGATATTCCAATCAGAAATCCGAACATTACTCCGAAAAATGCAGTTGCAACGATCTTCATTCCATCTTTTGATTTCCTACTAATCGAACTGGAAAAAAAAACAAGAACAAAAAGTTGACTAAAGCTTCTATGCACCTCTCTGAATGCATCACATAGGCCCCTTCAAAGAAACGAGGTGATTACCTGCGTGAAAAGATACCCATATCTTCTACAAACTTGTGATTGTAGATGCAGGAGTAAGTAACTGGGTTCCTCTCAGACCTCCTGACAGTGAAGAAGCCAGGAACCTGATATTGTTTAACACCGTGAGTTGTGGTCTAAAGCAGCAGAAATGAGGTTTTTGAAGAAATACACACATGGTTAAACAGACTAGGATTGGACCCTTTTATATGTCAGATTTGGTCATCAACCACACTTTTTTAAAATGGTCAATAAAGTAAAGTCCATTATCTTAGAACCTACACAGATGAATAGTACAATATAGTGCTTCTAAACCAACTATTGTGAAAATGACTTCAATACCAAACTATTGACCGACACCTAAATGAGAAAAATAAACCTAATAAAAGTCAAAACACAGAGACGTTTACTTCTATGAGATAATTCTCCAGTCGATGATCACAATTGCAAGCAAAATGCTAGGAAACAAGCAAGAAAATCATGTGCTTCCCCTTTGACAAACGCATAAACAAAGCCTTAAACTACAAAGTCGTCGTACAGAAATAAAAACAGAACACATTGCTTAGATTGCAAGACAAGAAAATAAAAATAAGACAGCTCATGTTCAGGGTGTATCAACTTTGATTTACAGAATACTAGCCGTAAAATAATGTTGGAGGTTCTTCGAGAAACACGAATATCTAAATCAATTTCAGAGCATATATATAAGTGATTAAAAACTAAATAAGCGTGTTTCAACATCAAGAAAACGCAAACGTTACCCAAACCAATAGGCTAAATTCCTCAACATTTTTCTGGGCGATTAGTTACGACTGAACAAGAAATAAAAATTATAAATTTATAAACTTTAAAATCGAAAAGAACCTGGTTGAATCAAAAGCACGAAAGAGATCACGCGAGCACGAAAAAAATAGCTTCTTCTCACATACAAAATCTCTTGGCACAGAAATCAAAGGAAGAGGTGTTAAAACCCCCGTGATCGCCCGAAAAAAAAAACGTGAAGAGAAGGGGGAGAAACTGCGTTTTTGAATTAAAAAAGGAGGTAATATTTAACAATTTCTCAAAACCGCTTATCGATAGTGCCTTCGTTTTTTCGTCGACCTGAGAAAATTCAAAAGCAGCGTAGGTTTTGGTTTGGTGACCCAAATGAATTGTTTTTTCTCGTGTTTATTTTAGGTGCGGGAGAACAACCGAAAAAGAAACTAAAAAGCTGGTTCAGGTTTTTTATTTTAAAATTAAGTGTTTTCAAATTAGAACTGAAATTCAAAACGACAATGTTTACTTTTTGGCGAAGAAGTGTCCCGATTTGATTGGCTTAAACTCAAATGCGCGTAAAAGTAAGCACGACGATTTAAAGGACCGACACGACACGCACAACCGTACTACAAACTGTTTGATATCTGTGTAAACAAAAGCTACAAATTTCAGTTTCCAAAAAAANTACTATTTTCATATTATGTATTGTGTGCATATTTTGATCTTTGAGTTAGGGTTTATATTTCTTTTTAGGGTTTAGTGATTATTGTGTTTGGTTTAGTTTATCAAATGTTTGTGTTGACTTTGGGGTAAGCATTATTTCTTTCCCTATAATCATATACATTTCAAAATTTGATTAATATATACTATGTTATTTTGTTTATTACTGTTCTATTTTGATACTGCTTCATATTATGTACTATGCGCATATTTGATATTGGGTTAGTGTTTATATTTTCGTTTAGGGTTTAGTGATTATTGTGTTGGGTTTAGTTTATGGAAAGTTTGAGTTGATTTTGGGATAAACATTACCTCTTTCAGTGTAATCATAGACATTTCAAAATCTAAACATTAATATGTACTTTACTATTTCGTTTGTTACTACTCTATTTTAATAATGCTTCATATTATGTACTGTGTGCATATTTTGATATTTAGTTTAGGGTGTATATTTTTTTTAGGGTTTAGTTTATAAAAAGTTTGGATTGATGTGGAATAAGCATTACTGCCACTATTATTAAACCATTTTATAATTTCATTAATATGAACTATACCATACGTAGAATGATTTATTCTATCTACTTTGTTTATCTTCTTCCATAACATTATATTTTTCTCCGATCATCGCAGTCATAGTAATCTTTATGTGAAACACGACTGTTTCTTTTGGATTGACAACCTCTGTTTCATTCTTAATCATTCGTAACATTGTCATCTAGTCACCACCACCGCCAGTGCGATAACCAAAATCACCGCTCCGATAACCATTACCGCCGTAGTGACCATGCACCAATAATCACCACAACTATTGATCACAATTTTTTTTTCTGTTACTCGCAACTGGTTCAAAAGAAGGACAAAATCGGAAAAATATTGCACAAATGCTATGAGATTTAATAACATTAAAATCAACGCTATATTCTTAATTTGTTGGTGAAATATGGCTAGTTCACAAATAATCTCTTCCTTAAAACACTAATTGAAAGATTTTGTTAGGATTTAATGGAGTAGTTTTATTATTAAAACGTTAAAATATACTAATAATTGAGTTTCTCTGGCAACTCAATATTGAATTTAAAATTATATATTTACGATTGAATATTATAAATAAGTCAAAAATAATTAATGAAATTTTCATTATACTTTCGATCGCTATCTACTTGTTGGAAGAAAAAATATCCACAATTCGTATGTCGGAGTTTTCAATATTTGAATTGTCAGGAGGTCAGACTTTTTGAAAAAAATAACAAAATGTGAGATTGAGAATTTGAGATTGAGATTGGAAATGTGTTCTCTTCGTCCCTAAGTAAACTTAGGGTGAATTGCGACTGTGTTCGAATCTTTTCTTTATATAGAGGAATAATAAAAAAAATATTATTGCTTACATAATGATTTATGTTACTATCATTGCCATTCTACACAAAATTTCTGTAAATGCAATATCTATTAATATGCAGTTGGAATATTAAGATCAAAATTGAGATTTAGTTTTGACTAGCTTATTAGTGATAAAAGCTGAAACTATATTCTAAAGGCTTTTTCACTTGATATTTGAAAGAAAGTA
Source organism: Brassica cretica (assembly GCA_003260655.2). NCBI lineage: Eukaryota > Viridiplantae > Streptophyta > Magnoliopsida > Brassicales > Brassicaceae > Brassica > Brassica cretica. Next base: position 20,937,475 of record QGKV02001556.1, read on the forward strand.
AAATTTCATTTTGTATTCAAATACGGAACACAGGCTACACAACTGAAAGAAGTACGTACCATTTTGCTTCTAGCAATTTTCACATTCAAGATTTATAAATTTCGTTTGGCAATACAAATGGTAAGGTTGTGTTTCTCGTTATACTACTAAGTTACTTATTGTAATAACTATTTTTGTCACAAAGAGCTAAATATTTACGTTACAATACAATGTCTATGTAGACAAGACCCTTTGGTTATGTACATATTAAGTTGTTATTACACACTGATCAGTGATAACTCACATACAATATACTATACATTGGCTTCACCACACATAGGCAAATCAAATACACGAGGCTAATAAATTAACAAGGCATAGAGATGGAAATGAAATCTATGCTTCATTAGCTTCAGGTACTGCCGCCGTGAAGGTAGGAATCCATATCTCTACACGAGTACCGCCACCTCCTATGGCTGCATCAGGTATGCGAGGCGAGATAACCCTGATCACGCATCCGTAACTCTCCAGGATCTCTCGTGCTACGGTTAAACCCGCCACAAAGTTCCATGTCATATTGTCTTCGACCATGTTCTCCGACAAGAGTTCTGCTCCAAATGGCGTTAGCGAATGCATTTGCGTCTGCATCGATTAACACTTTCATGTTAATAAGCAATAAAGTGACATTTGCCCACTTTGTTTTCATATTAAACTGCTAAGCTTCCAGACATAAAAGCAGCAGAAAATGAGTTCGGTCTTGTTTTACCATATAGCGCATATCAGGACCATCATCATCGATTACTACCAGACTCCCGCCAGCAGGAGCTCTGGTCGACAAGATTTCAACTTTTCCTCCAACATGAGTGCGCAACAGTGCACCTTCAATGAGGTTACTCAGAGCCTGCCTCAAAGCCGGTTCTTCAACAGCAACTTGCAGGGAAGCTGAGTTTTCACCTAGCTCCACCACTCTTTGCTGAGTAAGGGCAAGTGGTCTCACAGTCTCGACCATATCTAAAAGGACGCTAGAGATGTCGCACGGTCTTCCTGACATAAATGAAAGAGATAAGCAAGCCCTCCCAAACGCTATTAACAAAATGTTCTCTGAAGTTTATACCTTGTGTTATGCGTTTGTAGGGGTGCTAGTGCCAGAGGAGGCATAGGCATTTCTGAATCATCAGATCCAGAACCTAGTGAAAGGCGTGTACTTGAGAGTTGTGACCCGTCAATGGGGTCCTTTTGTTCATAGTCACCGGAATAATTTGATCTCATTGTTTCATTATGCGTTTTGTTTATTTTCTTCAAGGCTTCTTCGTTGTGGCGGAATATATTAGCCTGTAAAACGAAATGGTTATGATGAATACATAACACAAAATGAACATACAATGGGTACCAAAAAATCAACAACACCTTTGTCAAGTGAACTGCATCCTGAAGTTCTTGAAGGGTATCTCTTATTTGTTCGCCTTGAACTATTAAGTCTTCCACAATATCATGTGAAATCTACAAGGTACCCAAACCCAAGTCAGTCATACAATGCAAAGACCAAGGGAGAATTACACTTCTCGTTGAATGTTAGAGCAAGGACCTGACTTCTCTTTGTGTGAGTTGAGAGCATTTTACTTAATGTCCTGATGGTAGAGAGCGGACTACGGATCTGCCCAAAATACAAGGAAGCAAACATCTCAATGTAAACTAAACAGGGACGCTAACATAAAGATCAATGTGTGTGGCTCGTTGTACCTGCTCAACTAGCTTACTCATCCTCACATTGTTTTGCCAAGATGACTGCTGAAGCAACATTGTTTTCTAAACATACAAATTTAAAAAGAACAATTAGGACTAAAGACAAACAAGCAACATCTTTAAATCCCCAAGGAGTGTAAGAACAACCTGATCCATGACATAAGCCATAGCAAGAGTCCGTGAAATATTAATAGCATATGATCTCTGCTCTGCAGTGAAAACCTTAACAGAGGGAAGTTTAACTTTAGGTGGTTTCGCATTAGCCGAACCAGGCAAAGCATAAGCTTCCTCAGGCGAAGGAAAATGCTTAAAACCGCCCTCCTCCTCATCCTCCTCTTCCAACACCTCTTCTGCTTCTACAGGTAACTCAGCAACCAAGAACCCAACAACAAACGGGTGTTTCACCATTGGAAACACTGCAGCTCTATGCTTGCTAACAACTTCAACCTATCATGTTAAGAAAAAACAATCTTTACACAAATTTACAGAGAAACAAGAACACACGAAACTACATGGGGGGTGGTCTGGTGGTAAGCGGACTTCGGGAAACCCAGGTTCGAAGCTACTACGCGGATGTGAAAATCTATCCGTGGGCTACACCTACCCTTATGGAAATTAGCCTTGACCCGGAAGATCCAGGTCATTAAGAAAACAAGAACACACTAAATAAGTCACATACTTGTTGACTAGAAAGAGAAGCTTCAGCGGCACGCAAACCAGCAGGGATACCAAAGTTGCCAACCAAGATCACAACGTCACCACCATTAACACTTGGATAACACGTGACGCGACGAAGCTCCAAGCGATCCATCACGTAGCTACCAGCTGGTCTTACATATACCTAAAAACCAATAGAAAAAAAAAAGATTAAAAAAACTTTGTAATCTTTTAATGGATTAAATAAAAAGAAGAGAGAGAGAGAGAGAGAGACGCACGGAGAGGACAGCGTTAGGATCCACGATTCTACGAAAGAGATCCAATTGCTCGAGGCAAAGACGCTGAAAATCCGGACTCGGCAAGATGATCTTGTCCTTTTCGATCATCTGTGTGAACTCCACCGGAGTCGTCGAGGCTCCACGTATCGCGGAGGCGATGGCGGAGGCGGAGGTTACCGTGGTCTCTCCTCCGATGGAGCCTCCGGATTCGGAAGCTCCGTCGGAGACTGTTTGGTTCACGTAACGTAGACCGCGCGTGGGGAGAGTGAATATGGAAGATGAGGAGGAGGAGGCATTGGGGAGTTTAAGAGATGGATTTGAAGGTCTAGGGTTTGAGATTGGGTTAGGGAAGAGGAGGTTAGGGTTCGATGAGAGGAGTGTCTGAGATGCGATTGCGGAAAGAAGCATCACTACGGGAGATGAGAGTGGAGAGTGACTTGTGGCTGAGACTGAAACTCTGCGAGGAGGAAGACGATGCAATGATTATTGAGATTGCGAAGTGAGTAACTCTGAAACGGTGTCGTGTCCGCAGGTGGATCACTTGATAAAAACCAAACTGAACCAAATTGGAACTCAATCGAACCGACCCAAACCAAACCGAACTGAATTTCATAGGATTTTAAATTATTCATATATTTTTATAAAACCTAGCCGACGACTGAATTTATCCATCATGACTTTCTGCATTAGCTGAAATGATTTTGCAAATAAACTAGGTGCCTATAATCCTGCTTTTTAGAAATTGAAATTGACGATTTTAAGAAAGCTGACAAGTGGAATAATTGTTTCAAGAAATTTTATAGACGAATAGCCAAGGTCCATCCATATGTAAATGCGATTTCTAAAAACAACAAATGGAGAGATTCTTTCTGAGTATTTGAAAAGGTAACTCAAACTTCATATTTATCAAATGTTTCAGTAACTGCTCAAACAGTCTAGTCCTGCTAAAACACAAAGCATAAGAGAAAAGACACATGATACAACACATCTACTGAAGTTCAAAACTGATGTCACCTAAAACAAGAATCTTTATTATAATAGATGAGTTTTTCTTCACTCCTCAGCGCGCCACGTCAGTGTTTTGTGGGCCTCACTTTTAAAAAGTGTGAAAAAATGTCAAGTCTATGGTTCAAACACGGGTTATTGAGATATAAACACCAACATTTATACCACTAAGCTAAATGATACTTTGTATATTGATGGTCAAACCTAATATATATTTATGAAGGTCGGAAGCTCTTGCTTCTTCGGCTTCCTCTGAGGGTCGGGCCTACAAGTGCGTTATGGGTTTCATTTTTAAATGAGATTCATCACGTTATATGAAAAAAAACTCAAGTTTGCAACAATTATAGTTTTCTCATATTGTAAACTGTTGTCGTTTAACATGAGTTTGAGTTCTTTTCTTCACTGTCTCAAACAAGTCTCAGTTACAGAGTTGTAGCATGTGTCTATTCGTAATCTATTTTTTCACCGGTGAACTCTTCATGTCCACATCTTAAATCGCTTGATCATAAATGTTCCTGATTTGTAGCCCCTATATAAACCCTATATATATGATTCTCATCTTTGATGAACCCAATCTGCATTTCCACAAAACTCATTGATTCCTCTTAGATTTAACCAACTTCTAGAAAATGTTTCTCTCTGCCTCTCCAATTCGTCAAACCAGCGTCTCGGCGTCCGTCACTCAACCTTCGAATCTCTCCNGATGGTTCTCCTGAGTTCTTGATGAACAAGGGACAAGATCAGGTTTAGGGTTTTGGTTTTGGATCGCCGGCTTAGACTTTTGGGGTTTCTAGTTTCGATTTTGGTCTCAGGGTTCAGAGGCTATCGTGCTGATAACGTGTTGTGAACAGAGAGATGAAATCGTGTGTTCTGTTCTTATTCATTCTGAATCAAAGTGTTCCCTTATATAGGGGATACAAGGGATAGATAAAAGGAAAGTATCCAAATCATAATCCTAGAGTGAAAAGGAAAATCTCCTAAAGATAAACATGAAAGATAAATGGAAACATCATCTAGACAAGGGGCGGCCGACTCTCTCTCTCCCCTTTGGGCCGCCGACTCTCTCTCTCTATGGGCCTCGGTCTTGGCCTTTGGCTTCTAGCAATCCACATTGTTCATAGCAATGAAATTATTATGAGGAGACTTTTGAGACAAGTGGTCCAATTCTTTGACGATAGGGAGCGGAAGATTAAGAGAAGTCAACCGAACCCGACGAGTTGACGCAAGATTTGCTAAAGAGTTATTTTTTTCCCTTCTTCTTCTTCTACTTGAAGAGAATCAGTGAAGCATACATCATACAACCCATTACTTACAACACAAACTTAAAAAAGAAAGATACGATGATCCGAAACCATTGTTATTTCTTTTGTGGTATCGTTACCATATATTTCTCACTCCTGATTCGCGCCCTTGCTTCTCCCACGCTCCACTTTAATTTGCCGCAACGACCAGAGGGATGCTCTCCTGGAATTCAGAGACGAGTTTCCACCGACTGATGACTCAAACCTAAGCTCGTGGAACAAGAGCAGTGATTGCTGTCTTTGGAATGGTGTCACATGCAACGATAAATCTGGCCAGGTGATATCCCTCGGCCTTCACGACACATCTCTAAATAGCTCTTTGAAAACTAATAGTAGCCTTTTTAGACTCCACTATCTCCGTCACCTGAACATTGCGGGTTGCGATCTCCGAGGTGAGATTCCAGGGTTAATAGGCAATCTGAACCATCTAAGATACCTTAGCCTTGAGTATAACTATCTCATAGGAGTTATTCCCATTTCAATAGGAAACCTTTCCCGTCTCACAAATCTTGAACTTTTCGCTAATGATTTGGAAGGTGAAATTCCTACTTCTATCGGAAACCTAAACGAGCTAAGGGTCATGTCACTTGACCACAACTCTTTAGGTGGCAATATTCCTATTTGGTTCACCAATTTAACCAAGCTTTCTCAGTTTAGCCTCCGCTCTAATAACTTCACATCCACGCTTCCGCTAGACATGAGTGGATTCCACAACTTGGAGTTGTTTGATGTTGCTTACAACTCATTTCTGGGACCTTTCCCTAAATCCTTGTTCTCCCTTCCTCTGTTACAGTCTGTTGATTTGGGAGTAAACCAATTCATGGGACCTATAGAGTTTGTGAATACATCTTCATCTAAGCTTCAGTTTTTAAGTCTCCATCAGAACCGATTCGATGGCCCAATCCCGGAGTCAATATCTAAATTTCTCAACCTCAGACGGTTATATTTTAGCCACAACAATTTCACTGGTCCAGTCCCTAAATCTATGTCAAAGTTAGTTGACCTCAACGATTTACAACTTTCCAACAACAAGTTGGAAGGTGAAGTACCGGGTTTCTTATGGAGAATGAACACAATGATGATTTCTCACAATTCTTTCAGTAGTTTCGAGAAATTTTCACGAGAACCATCGATCCAAATGTTGGATCTGAGTTCAAATTCATTCCGAGGACCATTTCCAAATTGGATCTGCAAGCTTAAATGGTTGAGCGTATTAGATTTGTCTAACAATCTCTTCAACGGCTCGATTCCTACGTGTTTAAGGAACTCCATTGTTTATCTTTTGGACCTGAGATCTGCGCAACAATAGTTTCAGCGGAGTTCTTCCAGATATATTTGATGGTGCTACCAGTCTACGGCTATTCGATGTTAGTCAAAACCAGCTGGAAGGAAAATTTCCAAAGTCTTTGATTCATTGCAAATCCCTGCAACAAAATCAAGGACACATTTCCATCTTGGCTTGGATCTCTACCATCATTAAACGTTCTCAGTCTCAGATCAAACAAGTTCTATGGGCGGTTGTATCATCCTCATGTGTCCATTGGGTTTCAGAGTCTAAGAGTGGTTGATGTTTCACATAATGACTTCACTGGAACTCTCCCACCTCACTATTTTTCCAGCTGGCGTGAAATGACCATGTTAAACCAAGGAACTGACTACATGGTGAATTTCATGAAGGGTTCACGCTACATGTTGTTATTCCCGGAATCAATCTTCCGCTCAATGGAAATGGTTAT
>QGKV02001556.1:20950755-20969483 GCA_003260655.2 Brassica cretica
ACTCGGTGAGTATTTTTCATCACAAAAAATAACAAAGACCCGCAGCTCTTCTTCGACACATTTCTTCTTAAGAGAGAAACTGTCTTGGATTATCACCAGTTTTTTCCTTAGTCTGCGGATACTCCTTTTTAGTTTCAAACTCCTTCTTCATAGGTAACAACCCCTTAGACTGCATTTCATTCTTCTGTGGTACCCATCCTTGAGAAGCTGCCTTCTTTGGATGGGCCTTTTCGTACACACGACCCAACATCAAGACTGACGGACTGTTTGTGGTTGGAACATCCTTATGTGCATCTGCGTATCAACTCTTAACCCAACAAGATATGCACAGACCAAATACTCTTCAGATAATTTGACTCTCGTTCGGATGAGCTCAAATTTCCCATGATAGTCAACAATACCATCAGTTTCTTGTAATTCCTTCAACTCTGCTATAGGATCGTCCATAACCTCTTCAAACCTCTCCTTCAATAGAATCTTATAGTAAGGCCAATCAAGCAGAATATCGATATCTACTTCCGATAGAATCACAGTCTGATGCCAAGTAGATGATAAACCGTCGAAATGTATTGACGCTAAGCCTACTTTCAACTCCTCAGGTGTATGATCCATCACGAATAGTTTCTCTACTTTAGATAACCATTCCTTCATACGTTCACCATTGAATTGAGAAAAATCTAGTTTTGCCATACGAGTAAGACCGGCGTATTTGTACTGAGCGCCTGCTCTGCCTCTCGCTTGATCATTCGCATTCGCGTTGATGATCGGAGTGTTAGAAACTCCCGGTGATGATCTTCCTATATTATGATCGTGACTCGTCGACGGTTGATTCCTGCTGCCTTGAAACAATCGAATCGCCTCGAACATATCTGCGATGTTCTTATCCATCTTCTCGTTTTGATCCGCAACTGTAATCTCCAGTTGTTGCGTTCTCTCAAACATGTGATCGATTCGCAATCCCAAGATTTCTTCCACACCTCGAGTTGCTGCTTCTTTTATCATCGTCTGAGATCTTGTTTCCGCCATTGCCGAGAATCGTCGAGAATCTGATACCTTTGATAGAGTAAAAATATAGTTTTATTGAAATGAAAGAAAGAATCCAATGTTCCTAAAACTGATTCAACGGATTACAATGATAAGCAACTAGTCAGACTAGCGACTCGAGTCACTCGATCACTGACTTTCCAGGAAAGTAGAAAGGAAAAGAAAAGAAAAGAAAATAAAGTGTTTACAACTTTTTGAATCAATGAAAATGAAAGCGTAAATCTGATTTAAAACAGAATAGTAACAAACTTTTTGTTACGACTCTCTCTCTCTTCTGACGTGGCCGTTGACTTTAACTGATGTGTCCCTTACTTCCGATTCTCTGTACCATTATCATCATCAGCAGCAGGTGCAAGTATCAAGCCAATACGTATTCCCTGAAGCAGCTGCTCAACGGAAACAGGACGTCTTCCCCTTCTCCTGAGAATCTCCTGAAGCTGTGAATCCATATCGGTGGTTCCGTTCCTTGCAGAATTTTTCATCATTTCTATGAAGATTGGAGCCAAGATGGAATCCATTGGTCTGTAAGCATAGCTTTCCTCCTCCTCCTCCTCCTGCATCTCTTCCATGGCTGATGATTCCTACTGTTCTGTACAAATCCAAAAACAAGAACTCAGCTTTAACCCAATGATTTGGTTCAGAATCATTAGCCTTTGTTCACTCCTCCTACGCAGGCGCCTATTACCATTTGGCGGCCCAACGTTTTTACCATGCTTCGATTTACTTCCTGTGACACCTATTCTTTTTAAATTTTTTAACACTTGTGTTCCATTTGCTTCATGTTGAGTAATGTCATTTTGTACTCAAACCAAACTAAAGCATACTAGTTACTAAGACTTGTGTGGTTAAGGAGTTGCTACAATAGTGTAATAGGTGATGTTTGAATTGTTTGTGAAACTAGTCTACTAAAGTAAGGTTATAGGTGTTGTATTAGTAGGAGTTGGTAAAAGTAATCATCTCAGTTGTAGTAGGAGAGAGAGAGAGTTAAAAGGAGAGAAGAGAACATGTATGAAACTTTGTACGTTTTGGAAATCAAAAAGAAGAAGTGAGAAGTTGTTTCTGTTAAAGCTCAATGTTATCATTAACAAATCGTGCAGTCACTAAAACAGAGTAAAATCTCCACATGGTATCAGAGCGGTGGATGCCTAGAGCCACCCAAAGTGTGAGAGATATGGCAGAAGGTTCTGGAAAATTGAAGAACAAGGCTAAGGTCAGAGAAACCGAAGCTAAGGCTAATGAAATCAGGGTGAACAAGAAGGTGGTTCAAGAAGAAAACTACTTGTTGAACGCAAGACGCAAAGAACAAAGAGGACGCAAAGAAAATGTATGGCTCATCGACAGTGGCTGTACAAGTCACATGACTCCATATGAGAAGTTATTCATAAGGCTCAACACAAACATCAAAGTTCCAATTCAAGTCGGGAATGGAGCTGTACTAATGTCAAAAGGAAAGGGAGACATTGAAGTGATAACCAAGAAAGGCGCAAGAATCATCAGAGATGTGTTTCTAGTACCAAGTCTTGGGAAAAATCTACTCAGTGTTCCACAAATGGTTATGAATGGGTACGGAGTTAACTTCAAGAAACAGGGCTGCATCATACATGATTCAAGAGGAAGAAAGATCGGAGAAATTCAGATGGAAAATAAGATTTTTCATCTGAAATGGCCAACAAAAGATGAGTGTGCAATGGTGGCTAAGACTGATATTGCTGACCTATGGCACCAAAGACTTGGACATAATTGCTACTCAAATCTAAACAAGATGCAGTCAAAAAGGATGGTGGTTGGCTTACCAAAATTCAGAACAGATGCAAAGAGATGTGAGAGTTGTATATTGAGCAAGCACAGCTGTGACGCCTTTCCAAAAGAATCAGAGTCAAGAGCAAAAGGGAGGCTTGAACTAATACATAGTGATGTGTGTGGTCCAATGCAAAATGCATCTATGAGTGGCAGTAGGTATGTACTTACATTCATCGATGATGCAACTAGAATGATTTGGGTGTATTTCTCGAAGGAAAAATCAGAGGTTTTTGGAACTTTTAAAAGGTTCAAACAGCTTGTTGAAAATCAATCTGGATGCAAGATCAAGAAACTTAGAATAGATAAAGGAACATAGTATCTTTTTGGAGAGTCCACAAGGTTTTTGAAAGATAATAGCATTGAGAGGCAACTGACTGCCGCCTATTCTCCTCAACAAAATGGTGTCGCAGAAAGAAGAAACAAAAGCTTGATAGAAATGGCCAGAGCCATGATTAAAGCCAAAGATCTACCTCTGAGTTATTGGGCTGAGGCTGTGTACAATGCTGCTTACATTCAAAACAGAGCAACAACAAGAACACTTGAGAACAAGACACCACTTAAAGCTTGGAATAAGACAACACCATCGGTAAATCACATGAGAGTGTTTGGATGCATATGCTATGTGCATATACCAGATCAGAAGAGAAAGAAGTGGGATGACAAGTCAAAAAGAGCCATATTTGTTGGTTATAGCTCAAAGACAAAAGGTTACAGAGTCTACTTGTTGAAGAAAGGCAAGATCAGCATATCCAGAGACGTCATATTTGAAGAGGAAAGCAAGTGGGACTGGAGTAACAAAGAAATGGTAAAGGGACAAAACATGGCAACTGAATCAGAAATCAGAGAAGAAGAAGGACCCATGGAAGAAGAAACAAGCTCAAGTGAAGATGAAGAAACAAGGGAGAGAAGACAAACTTGTCAAAACTTCCCAAATGCGAGTTCAAGTAGCTCAGGAGAAGATTCAAGTCCACCAAACAGAAAGACTAGATCAATCAGTGAGCTACTACTCACGGCACCATATGCAGACATTGAATATTCTGCTATTGTTGAAGGCTGATTTGCAAGCTCGGAGGAACCATCATTATTTAAAGAAGCCGTACAACATTCAGAGTGGAGAGAAGCAATGAAAGAAGAGATACAAATGATAGAGAAGAATAAAACTTGGAGTCTAGTTCAAAGACCGGCTGACAAGAATGCTGTGAGTGTTAAGTGGATATATGATAGAGTAACCGATAGAATAGGAACGATTGTTTAGTCTGAGAATCCCCAAAAGTACCTATGAACTTGAATCCGTTGAGTTCAACCAATGAACTAGCCGTAATCAAGAGTTTAAAGCCAAAGCTCTGTTTTATAAATCAATAATAATGTGTCCCTCTTACAAAGCCAAGAGATGACTATATATAGCTTATGTAAAGTCCTAAGTCTTTAGGGTTTAAGACCTAACATAAAAAGGAAAACTAACGTTTATCTTAAGGTTAAAATGGAAAAGGTAAAGAAAGCCAAAAACCGAAAAGGAAAGTAAGATCCACGCTGCATCAGGTCACCCGGGGTGAGGAAAGATCCGACCTCGGATCTTCAGGGTCGTCTTGAGCAACAAATGGGATGAGATGTTTAACATTAAAAACGTCAGAGAACCTTGCATCCGGGGGCAATAGAAGACGATAAGCATTAGCATTAATCTTCTCGACTACTTCCAAAGGACCTATCTTCTGTGATTTCAACTTGTTATACTCTCCAGCCGCAAAACGCTCACGCGTGAGGACTGCCCACACACGATCTCCAACCTTGAACTGCACATCTCGTTTATGGCGATCAGCACTGGCTTTATATTTCGCTGAAGAGAGCTGTAGATTTTCGTGGACTTGAGCATGTATAGACGATATAGTAGCCACAAAATCCAAAGCTTGACCATGATCCCGGGACATATCCGGAGCCACGCCTAGAGCCAGGGGACCACGCGGAATGACACCATATACAACGCGAAAAGAACTGAAACGTGTACTCTTGTTGATAGCATGGTTGTGAGCGAATTCGACCTGGCATAAGACTGAATCCCAAGTCCTTATGTTGTCGATGACCAGACAACGAAGCATATCTCCCAACGTTCGGTTAGTGACCTCTGTCTGACCATCAGATTGTGGGTGATCGGCGGAGCTCATATCAAGGCTTGTACGAAGAAGTCGCCAAAGGGAACGCCAAAAATGACTTAGAAACCGAGAGTCCCTGTCCGACACAATTGACAATGGCAAACCATGAAGTCGATAGATCTCTCGGATGAAGAGCCCAGCTACTTGCACTGCATCAGTAGTCTTTTTACAAGGAATAAAATGAGCCATCTTTGAAAAACGATCAACCACCACAAAGATAGAATCATGACCACGTTGAGTGCGAGGAAGACCCAAAACGAAATCCATACTAACATCGGTGCATGGCTGAGTTGGGATAGGAAGTGGTAAGTATAGACTAGAGTTAGATGCATGACCTTTAGATCGCTGACAAATAACACAACGCGCCACAAAGCGATAGACGTCCCTGCGTAGCGAAGGCCAAAAATATGCATCAACAACCAACTGTAGTGTTCGATCCCGACCGACGTGCCCTTCCTCATGCAACTCCTTGATGATCTTAAGTCGTAAGCTGCTCTCCGGAATGCACAAACAATTTCCCCTAAACAAAAAGCCATCTTGTAAGACATACTCGGAGTGAATACCATCTTCTAAAGTCAACCAAATAGGACCAAAATATGGGTCCGATGCATACAGATCTGGCAAGATAGCAAAGCCCGGCACCGAAACTTGTAACGTTGCCACCAAGGAATGCCTGCGGCTTAACGCGTCCGCGACCTTATTGGACTTGCCCGCCTTGTGTTTTATCACAAACGTGAATTGCTGAAGGAACGCTATCCATGAGGCATGACGTGAAGAAAGTTTATCTTGACTCCCCAAGTGCTTGAGGGCATCATGATCAGTATAAAGAATGAATTCTTGATGGAAAAGATAATGTCTCCAATGTTTAATGGCCTGGACAATAGCATAAAATTCCACGTCGTATGTACTATAACGAGCGCGGGAGCCTGCTATCTTCTCGCTAAAGAAAGCAATGGGGCGTCCTAACTGGCTAAGGACTGCACCAATCCCGAACTTACACGCATCACAGTGTAGCTCGAACACTTGAGTGAAGTCTGGCAAGGCTAATATCTAAGCAGAAACAAGTCGTTGCTTAAGATCCTCAAAGGCTTTATTAGCCTCTGTTGTCCAAACAAACGAAGAGCCCTTCATACAATCCGTAAGAGGCGCTGCAATATTGCTAAAGTGGTGTACGAATCGTCTATAGAATGAAACGAGACCGTGAAAACTTCTTATCTCCGTGATAGAACGAGGCGTAGGCCAAGATTGAATAGCTTCCACCTTGCTAGGGTCGACTTGTAAACCTTTGTCGGAAACGATATAGCCCAAGAAGAGTACGTGATCCACCCCAAAAACACATTTGTGAACCGCGGCATATAGCTTCTCACGACGTAGAACTTCGAGGACGCTTCGTAAGTGCGATAAGTGGCTTGACAAATCTTTGCTAAAGATCAAGATGTCGTCAAAGTAAACGACCACATACTTGCCAATGAAAGGGCGAAGCGCCTGATTCATGACTCTCATAAACGTGCTTGGTGCATTAGAGAGTCCAAAAGGCATGACTGTCCACTCAAAAAGACCCTCCCGCGTTTTGAAAGCGGTCTTCCATTCATCACCTGGAAGTATACGAATCTGATGATAGCCACTCTTTAAGTCTAGTTTAGTGAACATTGTTGCCTGCCCGATCTGATCAAGTAGATCATCTAACCGAGGAATCGGAAATCTATAACGAACTGTGATCTTGTTGATTGCACGACTATCAACACACATTCTCCACGATCCATCTTTCTTGGGAATGAGCAAGGCGGGTACAGCAGCAGGGCTGAGACTTTCACAAACATGGCCCTTCTGAAGGAGTTCTTCAATTTGATGTCGGAGCTCGTCATGTTCTTGTGGGCTCATTCGATAATGAGGTCTGTTGGGAAGAACTGCATTAGGGACCAAATCAATATGATGGTGGATATCCCTTAATGGTGGTAAGTCGCTTGGAAGCTCAGCTGGAAAGATATCGCTGAATTCTTGGAGCAACGGGACGAATGATTCAGATGTCTTGCTAGCTACCGGTGGTGTTGTTGGTGTAGCAACTAGAGCCCAAAGAATATCCACGTCATGCAACTGCTTCTCGAAGTCGTTTTTGGGAAGAGTCAAAAGTGATTTTGCCGAAGGTGAAGCAACTTTGTTTGCAGCATCAGTAGTACAAGGGTTTGCTTTGGGCTGTTCCTTAGACGGAACAAGAGTAACCATGCGGTTATGAAAAACAAAACTGTAAGTATTAGCCTTACCACGATGAATCGCATCACGATCATATTACCAAGGTCGTCCTAATAACAAGTGACAAGCATCCATGGGAATAACATCGCAAGTCACCGAGTCTTTGTAATTGCCGATGGAAAAAGAGACTTGAACTTGCTTGGAGACGTTGATCTCGGTACCGTTGTTAAGCCATGCAAGTGGGTAAGGAGAAGGGTGGGGTGTAACGGTGAGACCAAGTTTCTGAGATGCCGCATAAGACATAACCTTAGTGCAGCTTCCCGAATCTATAATGAGTTTGCAGATTCGACCGTTGATGGTGCAGGTCGAACGAAACAAGTTCGTGCAAAGCCATGATTCTTGTGACGCTTTCGGTAGTAGGCAATTCCTGCGGAGGACGAGGTTGAGACCTGTGTCGCCTTGAATAATCTCAGGGTCATCCTCGTCCGTAGCATCATAATCATCAAAACGGGGTTCGGCCTCCTCTGTATCTTGGATAATCAAACCGCGTTTTGCCTTTTGAGGACAAGCAGTCTGAATGTGGCCGCGTTCTCCACATGTGTAACAACGTAGAGCGTTGGTACGAGCCGGTCTGGATGAAGCAATAGTGTCATTGTTGAGGCCTGTTTTGCTCGCATCAGACCGCTGTGTTGCTCCTTCCGTAGCAGGTGTTGTATTCTCGGTTGCAGGGGTAGTTTGGGGGCGGGAACGTGACGACGACGACCAAGACGATCGCTGCTGTAACTCCATAGAGATTGAGCGTTGATAAGCCTCGGAAACTGTCACTGGGTTGAACTGTGCCAAAGCAAGCTGGAGTTGAGAACGTAATCCTCCGATGAAACGTGAGATTAGTTGTTACTCAGTTTCGCCTGCAGTCATTCGTGCTGTCATATAGAAGAACTCAGTTGCATATTCTTCAACAGTACGCGAACCCTGACGCAGAGTTTGCAATTTGTTGTAGAGCGTACGCTCGTAATTGTACGGTAGGAAGGCGCGACGCATGTGTTTAGTCAATCCATTCCATGAATTAATGCGTGGTTTATTGTCTTGACGACGAGACTCTTTGAGCTGTTGCCACCAAGCCATAGCCCTTCCTTTGAAGCGGGTAACGACAAGTGGAACTCGCATATCATCGGGCACTTGTCGAAACTCAAGAATCTCTTCTGCCGTGTTTAACCAATCGATGAAATCCTCAGGATTTAACGTTCCCAGAAACTCAGGAATCTCTGAACGGAAACTAGCTTCCCATCGAGGTTGATTAACTCGCTGGTCCTGTTCTTCACGCCGGTATTGAGGTTGTCGCTGAGCATCGCGTCGTTGATATTGGTCGTCTCGGTGGTCAGCAAAAACATTGTCGACGAGCTCTTCATCGTCTGATGCGTCAAGGTGAGCACCGCGATGGCGAGGCCGCAGGCCCTGCTGATTATCTGGAGCATCGCGTTGAGCGTGTTGATCCTGAAGAACGGTGGTGAGGGCGTTTTGGACAGTTGTTTGTAATGCTCCCGTAAGGTTTGTGGTTAACGTTTCGAACATAAGGCGTACTTCCTTCTGTTGTTCTTCCGTCATAGTCTTGTGTGGTGCCATGATCGATTTGTTTGATTAAGAAATCAAACGCCTGGATTCTGATACCAACTGATAGAGTAACCGATAGAATAGGAACGATTGTTTAGTCTGAGAATCCCCAAAAGTACCTATGAACTTGAATCTGTTGAGTTCAACCAATGAACTAGCCGTAATCAAGAGTTTAAAGCCAAAGCTCTGTTTTATAAATCAATAATAATGTGTCCCTCTTACAAAGCCAAGAGATGACTATATATAGCTAATGTAAAGTCCTAAGTCTTTAGGGTTTAAGACCTAACATAAAAAGGAAAACTAACGTTTATCTTAAGGTTAAAACGGAAAAGGAAAAGAAAGCCAAAAACCGAAAAGGAAAGTAAGATCCACGCTGCATCAATATACAGGCTAAAGACAAATGCAAATGGAAATGTAGTAAGACACAAAGCAAGGTTAGTTGCAAGAGGGTTTGCCCAATAATATGGAGTTGACTATCTTGAGACTTTTGCCCCTGTTTCAAGACATGAAACCATTAGACTTCTACTTGCAGTTGCAGCTCAAAAGAAATGGAAACTGTTTCAGCTTGATGTCAAATCTGCTTTTCTGAATGGAGAACAAGAAGAAGAAATATATGTAGAACAGCCCCTTGGATTTGAAGAAGAAGGAAAAGAAGATTATGTTCTACACTTACACAAAGCTCTCTATGGTCTAAAACAGGCTCCTAGAACTTGGTACAGCAGGATTGATGAGTTCTTTCGAAGAGAAAATTTCAAGAGAAGCGACAATGATCATGCCTTTACACCAAAGAAACTGATGGGAAACTTCTTGTGGTATGCATCTATGTTGATGATCTCATCGTGACCGGAGATGATGAAAAGATGGTGGAAGAATTCAAAGCAACAATGAAAGATGAGTTTGAGATGTCTGATCTAGGACAACTGAACTACTTTTTGGGAATGGAGATTGAGCAGACTCAAGGAGAAATTTGTTTATCTCAAGAGTGTTATGCAAAGAAGTTGCTGAAGAAGTTTAACATGGAGGATTGTAAGTCTATGAACACTCCTTTAATTCCACAGAAACATGAACAAGAAGAACACAATGATGCAGTGGATCCAACACTATACAGAATCTTAGTGGGAGGTTTACTATATCTAACCGCAACACGACCTGATATGATGTTCTCTGCATCATATCTGTCAAGATATCTCAAAGAACCGATGTCAAAGCATTTGAAGGAGGCTAAGCGGGTACTCAGGTACATCAAAGGAACAAGTGATTTGGGTTTGAAGTTTACTGCTACAAGTGGGGGCAAGTTAATTGGATACTCAGACAGTGATTGGGGAAGGTGTAGAGAAGACTTGAAGTCCACCACAGGGTATTGTTTCAGCATTGGATCAGCTGTTTTCTCTTGGCAAACAAGCACGCAAGATACCATTGTACAATCCACTGCTGAAGCAGAGTACATGGCACTATGTGCGACGGCAGATCAAGCAGTATGGCTGAGAAGACTACTTGAAGACTTATGTTTTGCAGTCAAGAAGGAGTGCCTATATTTTGTGATAACCAATCTGCCATAGCTATTGGAAAGAACCCAGTCCAGCACAAAAAGACCAAGCATATGCTAATCAAATATCACAAGGTGAGGGAATATGTGAAGAATCATGATATCCAGCTGAAGTACTGCAAAAGCGAAGAACAACTGGCCGACGTTTTCACGAAGGCATTGGGAACTCGAAGCTTTGAGTTCTTCAGAAACAAACTCGGTTTGAAATTTCAGTCTGAGTGACAAAATGGCAAGAGGGAGTGTTGAGTAATGTCATTTTGTACTCAAACCAAACTAAAGAAGACTAGTTACTAAGACTTGTGTGGTTAAAGAGTTGTTGCAATAGTGTAATAGGTGATGTTTGAGTTGTTTGTGAAGCTAGTCTACTAAAGTAAGGTTCTGGGTGTTGTATTAGTGGGAGTTGGTAAAAGTACTCATCTCAGTTGTTGTAAGAGAGAGAGTTAAAAGGAGAGAAGAGAACATGTACGAAACTTTGTACGTTTTGGAAATCAAAAAGAAGAAGTGAGAAGTTGTTTCTGTTAAAGCTCAATGTTATCATTACCAAATCGTGCAGTCACTAAAACAGAGTAAAATCTCCACACTTCCCCTTAATTAAAACACACAGCAATGAGATTAAAAGAAGTGATGAATTTGGACTTTTGTTAGAGTTAAAAGAAGTGAAATTTTTAAGAGGGTGGTCACTTACTGGGCAAGGTTCGAGCCATAGTGGTTGTGGTGTAAGTAGCAGCGAGAAAGAGAAGATTCAAAGTGACCAAGTGTACAACCTGACGTGTTCTGTCTTTTGTTTCTTGTTGAGATTTTAATACGAGAGAGGGGTAATGATGTTACAAGTTCCAGGGCTACTTATATAGGCATTGGAATTTGGCAGTGTGTTCACATAGTTACATAATATAAAAATGAAATTTCGTTGTTTTTAATTAAGTAGTAGCTTTTCTAATGAATTTCCAACTATTAAACAAGACATAGTAACGTGTTCATGGAATTAACAAGGGATAGGAACAGGTTTAAATTATATTATTCCCCTCAAGATAGACAAGTAGCAGAGATGAACGCCTTGATATATTCTACTAAATTGTTCACTAATTACAGATTCTTACTAAGCCGCGTCTTCGCTTTGTAACTTCGCTATGAACTTTTAACAATCAATTTCACCAAACAAAGACTGAAAAACCACAAGCAACCAGCAGAATTCTAACCAAAAGGTAGAAGTATTCATTACCATAAAACATCACAAAATGATTTTTTTTTTTTTTTTGTTNGTTTCACTTACATCATCAATAACAATCAGTAGTCATCTATCATCTTAGCATTCACTTCTTTCTAGCATCCTAGCTTTAATCACAAACCACTCATGGGACTACACAACCAAACATAGAAGTATCAATTACCAATCAATCATCACCACAACAACACAAGACAGTTCATTAAGTCCCATTTAACAGTATGAGGGTTCTTATGCATCATGATCCATTCATCTATCAACCTAGTAATAACCATGTTCTATCATCCTAACTCTCAAACATGGTCTAATCAAACCTAACTCCAACATAAAGGAGTATACAGTACATGGGAACAAGATGGGTTCAAGACACTCCACTTTAGCCTAGATCTGGATCCGGATCTGGAAACAAGAGACAAGGGAGAGGAGATCTGAATAGATCTGGAACAAGTAAACAAGAAAGAGACGAGATCTGGTCACCACCACAACACCACATAGCCACCACCATCGCCACCCTCGGACGATCACCCCACCACCACTTGGACGACGACGACCACCACCACCGGCAGCTCGGCTTGCTCTCGGGGGACTCGCGGCGAGGCGTGATAGAGTTACCGATAGAATAGGAACGATTGTTTAGTCTGAGAATTCCCAAAATTACCTATGAACTTGAATCCGTTGAGTTCAACCAATGAACTAGCCGTAATCAAGAATCTAAAGCAAAAGCTCTGTTTTTATAAATCAATAATAATGTGTCCCTTTTCAACACCTAGAGATCACTATATATAGCTGAAGGAAAAGTCCTAAGTCCTTAGGGATTATGACCTAACATTATATCCTTAAGTCTTATTTCTAATCTCCTAAAATAATGGAAAGCTAACAATTATCTTAAGTTTAAACGATAAAGGAAAATAACTCCAACACCAAAAAGGAAAGGACGATCCATGCTGCATCAGGTCACCCGGGGTAGAGAAAAATCCCACCTCAGATCTTCGGTATCATCCTGTGCCACGAACGGAATGAGATGCTTGATGTTGAACACATCCGAAAATCGAGCTTCTGGTGGTAATAACAGTCGATATGCATTGGCGTTAATCTTCTCAATAACCTCCAAAGGACCTATCTTTCGAGACTTCAATTTATTGTACTCTCCCGGTGCAAAACGTTCACGCGTTAGAACTGCCCATACGCAATCGCCAACCTTGAATTGTAGATCCCGTTTATGACGATCAGCACTTGCTTTGTATTTAGCGGATGCGAGCTGTAAATTGTCATGAACTTGTGCATGTATAGCCGAGACGTTGGCCACAAAATCCATAGCCTGACCATGATCCCTAGACGTGTCTGGAGCCACACCAAGGTCCAACGGACCACGCGGAACAATGCCATATACAATCCGGAAAGGGCTGAAGCGAGTACTCTTGTTGACTGCATGATTATGAGCGAACTCCACTTGACAAAGCACAGAATCCCAAGACTTTATGTTACCCACGACCAAACAACGAAGCATGTCACCAAGTGTCCGGTTAGTTACTTCAGTTTGACCATCGGTTTGTGGATGATATGCAGAGCTCATGTCAAGACTTGTACGCAATAGACGCAACAGGGAGCGCCAAAAATGGCTGAGAAAACGGGAGTCCCTGTCCGACACAATGGATAACAGCAAGCCATGAAGGCGATAGACTTCGCGGAAGAAAAGTGTTGCCACTTGTACCGCGTCTGTTGTCTTTTTGCAGGGTATAAAGTGAGCCATCTTAGAGAAGCGGTCAACGACCACAAAGATGGAATCATGACCACGCTGAGTGCGAGGAAGACCCAAGACAAAATCCATACTAACGTTAGTCCATGGCTGAGTTGGAATGGGAAGCGGAAGATACAAGCCAGCGTTAGACGCATGCCCTTTTGATTGTTGACAAATAACACACCTTGCCACGAAGCTATACACATCTCTGCGCAAAGAGGGCCAGAAATAAGCGTCCATTACCAACTGCAGTGTACGATCCCGACCTACATGACCTTCTTCGTGAAGCTCCTTTATAATCTTCATACGTAAGCTGCTTTCTGGGATACATAACCGAGTGCCTCGAAAAAGGAATTTATCGTGAAGGACGAACTCGGAATCAACACCATCACACAAAGAAGAACATATCGATCCAAAATAAGGATCGGTTGGATATAGGTCCGGTAAGGCAGCAAAACCCGGAACAGAAACCTGCAAAGTAACCACCAAGGAATATCTTCGGCTTAAGGCGTCTGCCACTTTATTGGTTTTACCCGACAGGTGTTTTATCACGAAAGTAAACTGCTGCAGAAACGCTATCCAAGAGGCGTGGCGAGAGGAGATCTTGTCTTGACTGCCCAGGTGTTTTAAGGCATCATGGTCAGTGTAGAGGATGAACTCCTGATGGAACAGATAATGCCTCCAATGCTTAATAGCCTGCACAATAGCATAAAATTCGACGTCGTATGTACTGTAACGAGCACGCGAACCAGGTATCTTCTTGCTAAAGAATGCTATAGGACGTCCCAATTGACTTAGAACAACACCAATCCCGAGTTTACAAGCATCGCAGTGGAGCTCAAAAACCTGAGTAAAATCCGGCAATGCTAATATCTGAGCTGATACCAGGCGCTGCTTAAGATCCTCGAATGCGTAATTTGCCTCGTCAGTCCAAAGAAACGACGAACCTTTCATGCAGTCTGTTAGTGGTGCTGCAATATTGCTGAAGTGATGCACGAATCTTCTGTAAAAAGACGCCAGGCCGTGAAAACTCCGTACGTCGCTGATAGACCGTGGTGTTGGCCACGACTTGATGGCCTCCACTTTGATTGGGTCAACTTGTAGTCCCTTATCGGAAACTATGTAACCCAAAAAGAGCACGTGACGGACTCCAAAGATACACTTGTGGCGAGCTGCAAAGAGTTTCTCACGTCGAAGGACCTCTAACACGCTTTTTAAATGGGACAGATGGCTCGTCAAATCATTGCTGAAGATCAAGATGTCGTCATAGTAGACAACGACATATTTGCCAATGAACGGTCGAAGGGCTTGATTCATCACTCTCATGAACGTACTAGGTGCATTTGAGAGGCCAAATGGCATGACTGTCCATTCAAAAAGGCCTTCTCGCGTTTTAAAAGCCGTCTTCCATTCATCTCCGGGACGGATACGGATTTNCGTTATTTTGTTGATTGCACGGCTATCAACACACATTCGCCAAGTTCCATCTTTCTTAGGAATGAGTAAAACGGGAACAGCAGCAGGGCTTAGACTCTCACGCACGTGGCGCTTCTGAAGGAGCTCTTCAACTTGACGACGCAGCTCGTCATGTTCTTGAGGGCTCATTCGGTAATGTGGTCTGTTAGGAAGAACTGCATTAGGAACCAAGTCTATATGATGCTGGATATCCCTCAATGGTGGTAAATCGCTAGGTAGTTCGTTTGGAAAGACATCACCAAAGTCTTGGAGCAAAGGAATAAATGCTGGGGAAGGTTCAGTCTCGGTTGTTGTTGTGGCTGGAGACGCGATAAGAGCCCATAGAACATCAGCATCGAGGACAAGCTTTTCAAATTCTCCTTTGGGAAGTGTTAAGAGTGATTTCGCTGATGATGTATTGACTTTGGTATTAGTACCCTCAGATCGAGCGCTTGGTTTAGGTTGCTCCTTGGAAGGAACTAGTGTGATCGTACGATTGTCAAACACAAAGCTATAAGTGTTTGCTTTTCCACGATGTATCGCATCTCGATCAAACTGCCAAGGTCGTCCTAGAAGCAAGTGGCAAGTGGCAAGCGTCCATAGGTATAACATCACAAGTAACCGAATCCTTGTAGTTTCCAATGGAGAAGGAGACGAGTACTTGTTTTGACACGGTGATTTCAGTGCTATTGTTGAGCCATGCCAACGGATAAGGAGATGGGTGAGGTGTCACGGCAAGGCCAAGTTTCTGAGTTGCTTCAAACGACATAACGTTAGTACAACTGCCAGAGTCTATAATTAGTTTGCAGACCCGTCCGTTGATGGTACACGTCGAACGAAACAAATTGGTGCGAAGCCAAAATTCTTGTGATGCCTTAGGTAGAAGACAGTTCCTGCGGAGGACAAGGTTAAGACCTGTATCACCTTGAATCATATCAGGATTCTCATTGTCAGTAGCATCATAGTCATCATATCGGGGCTCTGCATCCTCTGTTTCTTGAAGAATCAACCCACACTTTGCTTTGTTGGGACATGCTGTCTGTATGTGGCCGCGTTCGCCACATGTGAAACAACGAAGAGCGTTGGGACGAGCTGGTCTTGAAGAAGCAATATTTTCGGTGTTGACTGACCGTTGTGTTGTACTGTCCGTACCAGGTGTGGTACTCTCACCAGCAGCTGGAGTTTGAAGGCGGGATCGTTAAGACGATGACCAAGACGACCGCTGCTGCAACTCCATAGAGATTGAGCGTTGATAAGCCTCAGAAACTGACGTCGGATTGAACTGTGCCAAAGCAAGCTGTAGTTGAGAGCGTAATCCTCCGACGAACTGTGAGATTAGTTGCTTCTCGGTTTCGCCTGCGGTCATTCGAGCTGTCATGTAGAAAAACTCGGTTGCGTATTCCTCAACAGTATGTGAACCCTGCCTTAGGTTTTGAAATTTGTTGTATAGAGTACACTCATAATTGTATGGTAGGAAGGCGCGACGCATGTGTTTTGTCAAGCGATCCCACGAATTGATTCGCGGTTTATTAGTTTGGCGACGTGACTCCTTGAGTTGTTGCCACCAAGCCATAGCCCTTCCTTTGAAACGAGTTGCCACAAGAGGAACTCGCATATCCTCAGGAACTTGTCGAAACTCGAGAATCTCCTCCGCCGTATTTAACCAGTCGATGAAATCTTCCCGGTTTAGTGTCCCGAGGAACTCTGGAATATCGGAGCGAAAACTTGTTTCCCACCGAGGTTGATTATAAACTCTTTGGTCTTGTTCGCTGCGACGAAAAAGATTTGCTTGCTGATCACGACGTTGTTGATGTTGGTCGTGGTCTTGGTTAGCAAAAACGTTCTCGATGATCTCGTCATCATCTGATGTGTTGAGTTGAGCATCACGACGGCGAGGCGGTGGAACGTGTTGATCTCCCGGAGCTTCGCGTTGAGCACGTTGATCCTGGAGAGCGGTGGTAAGAGCGTTTTGGACTGCTGTCTGCAACGCCTCCTGAAGGTTTGTGGTTAACGTTTCGAACATAAGGCGTACTTCCTCCTGCTGTTCGTCCGTCATAGTCTTGCGTGGTGCCATGATCGATTTGTTTGATTGAGAAATCAAACNTAACTTATATTTAAATATATAGTGTATTTTGAATATATACATTAAAAGTAAATTATACGATGAAGTTAAATATTGAAATTCAAGATTGATTGTTAATATAAGAAGTAAATTTGGGATAGTAAGTACTAAGGAATATAAATAAAAATTTAAGTAAACTTAGTTATGATTCAACTATTCTTTTATATTCAGAAACATTTTGAAGCTTTCTCCATGTTTTTCCTTTTAATTTTTACACAACTATGTTTTTGGACATTATACCCATTTCCTCTCTACTTAAAACCAAAATATAGATACTATAATTTTTTTTGACTAAAAGCTTTCGAATTAAAACATAAACAAATGATTACATTGAAAAGACGATAGATCCTATAGCTGGATAAAGTTTGCATATATACTATAATTGTTAATTGGAAAATATAATATACACCTAAAGGTTGTTTCTCAAGCATAAACTCAAATCTTTTGAAATTTAAAATATGTATTTTTCTTGCTTTCTTTATTTGCATCATAAGATAAATGAGTAAGTGTTTATGCTTTTACCAGTGAAATTATTCTTTTGAGAAGTTTATAATTAAAAACTTATCATTTTATATGATTTAAAAAATGTTAGATCTAATGATTATTCTTAAGTAATGCTTTAAGATGTATAATCTTAATAGCTTGTTGATAAATCAAAATAGAGCTGTTACAAATGTTGAACGCAAACTCCATTTTCACATTTTTTAATGATGTTCTAATATTGTTGCAAGTGAGGCCATGATTCATCACCGATAAATGCCAGGCCAGGTTGATTAAACCCACCGATTGGAAAAAAACAATGTGAGACACATGATCATCAGAACAGCAGTTTCAAAAAAAAAAGTTTAGAAGAAGCAAGACGTTAGAAGACTCACTGATTTCTGTCCAGCAAACAAACTCTGAAGGCCATCAAAAGCTGCAGTGAAAATAAGTAAGGACAAAGTAATGTATGTACACCACTGAAAAGAAACAGCCAAAGTTTCATGGCACATACCAAGCAATGAATAAGTTTTCTCCGCTTGTGACTCTGTTGAGTCCTCGATAGGATCCAGAATGACATTCATCATCTTCTTCTTTGTTAGGTCAAAGGGTGCTAGGTAACAATGAGCAAACAATTAAAACCACACAATCAGGCAAAACAATAAAAGACCAAAGTCTAACTTGAGCAATGTCGAAATAATTAAGATATGAAAGGACCTCTTACAGAGCAATAACAGAACAAAACTTAAGAACTGGAAGACCTATTTGCCATGAGTAGCACATTTGGCTTCATGTGCTTCGCCACTGTTATTTGAGCCACCATTCCCTCATCAGCAAGGTCTCCACATCCTTTGGAAGATGCAGACAAAACATTTGCAGAGAGCAGGGGCAATTCAGCAGTTGCAGCAAATGTGGTTTCACCTGTGGGACTGTCAGAGGTGGGTAGAAAGAGACAACTTTTTTAACAGTTATAGACAAAAAAAACGTCTCATGCGTTCGTCAACGACCGGGTGATATACATATTTAGGCATGTTGATTTGAGTGGCATATCTACAGCTCAAGTTCTACCTTGGCGGATCCTTTCTTGATGTAATCGAAGATTTCACCAATAGTCATTGTCTCAGCCTTAGTTACCTCCCCCTCAATCACCAGCTTAGCAATCTATAAGTTACAATCCAACTTGCAACAATAAGCAAAACAAATATGATCAAGAGTGTCACTGAAGACTCCTTTGGCATCTTACCAAATACAGAGCAAAAAGAGAGACTGAAAACATAGCGATAATATCCCACAATGGCTTACTAAAAAAATTGAAGAGGCGACTAACATCAATTTCAAAACAGAAGAATGGGGGTTGCTTTCATATTTTTAAG
>QGKV02001556.1:20979700-20991393 GCA_003260655.2 Brassica cretica
TGGATTTTCGATATGGGAATATATTCATACTACTTGCTGGCTCTAAGACAGTCACATGCAAAAAATGATCCAAAAAAAAAACGTTAACAATTCAAACTGAAACAAAACCATAGTCAAGAGAAAAATCTCTCAAAACTCAAACTCAAAATGAAAAAACCACGAGGCAATAGTAAATCTGGAAACAAACACTTGAACTGTATCCAAATAGCCATCTCTGAGAAGACTCACGCGAGTTCTAGTTCCCACGCTTAGGGCGTTTAGCTTTCTCTAGCTCAGTACTGTCACAAGTTCTCTTACTCTCCTCTGCAGAATCCACACGGTTTTTGAATGATTCCTCTGATGTTGCAGTAGTCTGGTTACCTTCCGAAGACACTGTGGCTGGTGGAGTGTCTAGAGGGAAGATCTTGGTCATGGTAAGAGATCGTGTCTTGCCTGAAAAGTTATGCTCTGTCACTTTGACACAAAACTTATGCCTCTGACCGATGGTGGTGATTAGAGCTTCCGGAACAGGCGCCTCATGGTTAACTCCTTTGTTCCCATTAGCCTGACATTCAATCATAACATCGTCAAGCTAATACGTTTCAGACCATTGTCTGATGAAAAGAAAAAAGCGTCAAGCCAATACGTTTCAGAGCTTAAATACTTATTAAAAGTTACCTCAAAATAGCTTCTAACTAACTCAGATGTGGGCTTCCCAGTCAGCTCACGACCAGCATCACCAAGTAGCACAAAAACAGCTTGCTCACTGTTGTCATAAACAGATATCTTTGAAAGGTACCTGTTATGAAACAATCAGAACCTAATACCAATGAAAACGTAATTGGAAATCAGGCGAGAGTACTTACTGTGCCACACCAGATACGTTAACCTTTCCACACTTTTTGTTTGTACAAATCAACGAAGTTGGGCCTTTACTAACCTTAGTATGGCACCCACTGCATGCAATGTAGTACCAAGAAGAACCATGCACGACATCATCGATCGTAGCCGTGCACTCAAAAAATGCATCCTGCAAAATTGCATAAGAATTTAAATTTTTCTTAATGATTGAAGATATATAGTTTGAGTTTACCTTTGCGGATTCCTGCTTGATGTAGTCGAATATTTCCCCTACAGTCATTGTCTCACGTTTGGTGATTACCTCTGCGTTAACCTGCTCAACAATATCTGGATTAGCCCCCAACCTGAGACAGAGTAGAAATCAATGATTTAGTCAGTTACTGCAATGAGGTAACGCGGGCACTTCATTGCTTTAAAAGAGTAAAAGAAAAACACATAAATATTTACCAACTGAAGTAATCTATGGTAGGTTGGACATCGTAGTCCATAAACACACGCGAAGAGGACATTGAGGTCAAGGCAAGAGTACCTGTTGTCACATGAAAAAACCCATTAAAGAACACAAACTGCATATATGTAACTGTAAGAAACCTATATTGCAGATAGAAATCAGAACCTCCGTGAGTCTTTTTGTTAACGGTCGTGACCAGTAACACAATGGGTGTACTCGCGTACGACTTAAACTTCTTGCAGAAATCTCTTGCAGCCTGATCCCAGAGGTATAACTTCATAACCGGTCCACTTAAAAAAAACCATACTAAATAGTTAAGAGGAGTAAAGAAAAGTTGTGTCTAATAAAAAATGAAAACCTACTCATGTGATTGGACATGAATCAGAACACGCCTCGCCTTTGCTATCTCCACTTCGTCAAGAACGGGGGCCTCAACGATACTCTGACCATTAACCAACTTCATGTGGCCAACAACATCTATTACATTGTTCAACAATAGTGTTAGTAATTAGTGTTAGTAATTATATTAAGTAATAATTCGTGAAAACCTAAAATCGCAAACACACACAGTTTTTAAAGTACTCAACTGATCTAATTTATACTATGCTACTCTGTAAACATTATCAATGAAATCCGAGGGCCGAGTTCAGAGAGTATTTAACAAACCCAAAACATTGATTCAGCTAAGTCGAGATCTATATATATAAGCAGCAAGAAAGGAAAAATCATACGTCTAATAACCAAGAAACGCAATAATCAAGCAACGCAACTAAGAAATACCGCGGGGAATTACAGAGCTTACCGTAGAGGTCTCCTTTGAGATCACAGTTAGCTTGAAACTCTTCAAACGAATGGAACCGGAAACTGTCTTCATCAAAAGGGGTGGGACAGTCTCGAAGAACCATCAACTCCGAGTTCCATGAGAACGACACTGTAACGGTATGATCAGCAACCCGAAACACCGATTTGTTTCTGGATCCATAGAAGTTGTTGAGTTTGTAAACAGATCATTGCTTCATGTCAGGCAAATATTTTTCAATACGCCCCGGGGAAATGAAACCTTGAATAACAGTTTCCTGCGAAGAACAACATAAGAAAAACCAATATAAGTAAGTGAAGAACGATAACCAAATCCTTCTTTTGAAAATATAATAAACGATTAATTACTTAACCCGTTCGTCGATGAGTAGCATCTCCATCCCAATAAGCGTCTTCTTTAGTGGGTTCCAAGCCTCCCAGAAACGGATGAGCTGAAATCGCAATTGAGCTTCGTTATGACCCAGCGAGAGATCTCTGAAGAACACGACTTTTTCGTCATAATCAGAGGAGACAATCGACTTCCCATTTGGTTTCATCGCCATCGATCGAGTTTCGAGCAGCTCTACGGTTTAGATTTGTACACGGGAGAAAAAACAATATATAAAGAAGGAGGAAAGGAGGGAGATGAAACAAAACCATTAAGAAGAAATTGATTGTGATGAATAGGATGATCAAAACTCAGACGCTACGGTTTCAAGGGGTGAAGACGAAGTGAAATGGGGATGAGGAGAAGAGACTCGCGACTTCGTCTCCGTAGATCAAGGTTTAGATAAAAGACAAAGCCCAAACGACGACAAAGCCGAAACCCATTTGACCCAGACCCGAAAATGAAACAAAGCTCATTCAATCAAATTTGAAGCCCAACCCGAAAATAAAAAGCTGTGATTGGAGGATTATTTCTGATGACGTGGACAGGCTAGATTTTGAGGAAATCTGGCTTTTAGTATTGTGATTTTCATATTTTGACAGAAATAACATAGATTACAAGCAGCTGAGAATATATTATTTTATTATTAAAAAATAAATAAAATAGGAAACTAATCTTAAATTGGTAATTTAATTATATCAATGTCATTTTATTGATGTGAGAGTATGACATCGCTTTTCAACCTCTTCTCTCTTTTTTTTCCCACATTGAAATTCATCTGTACGGAAAGTACCAATATTCATACAAACACTGCTGTAAAACGAAATAGCCCCAGAAACAAAAACTCATAGAAAGCGGCAGCTAAAATTCACATCGGGACTACTTAAACCCACACCAGGGTGACTTTAG
This sequence comes from Brassica cretica, assembly GCA_003260655.2. NCBI lineage: Eukaryota > Viridiplantae > Streptophyta > Magnoliopsida > Brassicales > Brassicaceae > Brassica > Brassica cretica. Next base: position 20,983,087 of record QGKV02001556.1, read on the forward strand.
AAAGGACATAAAAACAAAAACTACATCGACAATAGCTCCAAAAGCCGGTTAACATCCACACAAAAGCCACATCAGATCACATAACAGTCTTTAGAAAAGAGAAAATGTCAATGATCGGGAGTTACCGCTGTTGCCTATAACCCGCCACCCGGTACCCTCCACTTCCGCACCCAAACCCACACTTATAGTTGCTGCCTTGCCCGCAAAACGAGAAGACCAACAACCAGAGACTTCATAACTCGACAAGGGGAACCGTTGCTCGGTCCACGCACCTTGGATACATAAACACTCTACGATCTAAGAAAGAAGCTCACCCAAACACCATGAAGATGAAGCCTTGCCAACGGAACCTCACCATGAACACTCACATGAGAAGAACCAAACGACAAGCAACAAAAAGACACATTAGCCCTCGCAGAAAGACGAAACCAGAGATGCAAAAGACAGGCTTGAAACAATACACCTAGCCGGAGTGAAACGAAAGAGATTCAGCTCCACTCCACCACAAAGAACCAGCTATGAATAGAAAACCATGACAAGAACACTGGAGGGGTCTGTTATGAACCTCTTCCACGCAGTCTCACCAATGTGTTGTTTCACTAAACATACACGATCAACTCGGACCATAAAGAACAGCGGAGGAAGGGAGAGGCGAACCTCACCGGACCCATACCAAAACGCTCTCTCCCAAATCTGACCCAGATCTGGAAAGATACAGGATCAAAAATACTCTCCTAAGAACCCCCTCCTTGCAGCATCTCGCTGCTACTCCGGCGACGTGACAGATCCTGCCTCGCCGTTTGAGATCCACCAGAAATTCCATGGAAGTCCAGAGCAGCACGCATCTCGATGCCAAATGAAGAAGATGACAATCGTAGCAGGGTAGCTTGAAAAAGACAGATTAACCAAAAGAAAGAGGAGGAGAGGAAAAAATAGCATTCTTCTATTATAGAGTCATACTTTTTTATTTTCAAAATAGTCCTTTAACTTTCAAATTTTTATATTTGTAACCAAAATAATTATATTTATAGAGAAATACAGCTTTTGTAGGAGTATAATAACATTTTTTATTTACATAATAGTCTTTTAACAAAACTTTAGTTTAAAAAAATTCATAAGTTTATGAAAATATTTTAAAAGTTAAAAATAAATAGGGTTAGTTTTCAACTTTTATAAACAAAATGTATCTTTTGTAAAATTAAAATAGAATCTTTTGAGAATATTCCTTTATAGAGGCAAAAATAGAGAAATACATTGGAGAGAAACTCATCTCTATTTTAGAGATGCTCTATTTTAGAGGTAAAAATAGGGGAATACATTGGAGATGGTCTAANATATTTACTTCAAACTAAAAAAAATCAAAATTTAAAATTAGTTATATATAATTTAATATACAAAAATTCACATATAAATAAAAATGATAAATATAACAAATTTAAATATATTATCCACGCGTAGCGCGGAGAAAGGATCTAGTATAAATTAATTATAAGTAATACTAAAAAATCGTGTATCTCCAACAAAAATATACTCAAAATATGACCTATTATATCAGGACCGTACTATATTCCACAATATTCAAACTATTTCACAAAATATATATTTCACCAACATTAATTATTTCACCAATATAAATATTACTTCCTCCGTTTCAAAAAAATATAAATATTTTATATTTTTTATACATATTAAAAAAACACATTAAAACTTGATTGTAAATGCATTGTTTTTCGTGAATAACAATTTTCTATAATTTTTAGCCAATAGAAATCTAATGAACACCATTAACTTTTTTAAAATTTAAAATTTTTCATTAAATAATACATTGAAAAGGTAAAAATATATCTTATTGAAACAAATTTTTTTCCTAAAATGTGGATCTTTATAAAACGAAGGGAGTATTATATTAGCGTGGTTAAAAAATTGTTAAAAGGAATTTCATCTTATTATTAATCATATGCTTATGGTTTACTCTCTTAAATATACTATTCATTATAACAAAAATACTTAATTAGTACGATTGTTGGCTCCATATTTTATCAAATAAATTTCATCCATATAGACACTATATAAACAAATTCTATGAGTCTTTTTTTAAAGTCAGAATAATAAAATAAAATTATTAATATTATTGATTTAAAGGTGAAATACAATAAGAATTACAGAAAAAAATGATGATTAAAAGAAAAATAAAGAAAATTTAAATTAAAACTAACGTAAAATAAGGAAGATCAAAGTGATAAGACAAAGAGAAGCGTGGCATAGAATCAGTGGCTCAAATCTCACAAAAATCTCCAACTCTCTTCTCCTTGGATAAGAGAAGTATCCAGAAGCCTTTCACTTCCACTGATCCATCCTTCTAATATTCCCATAACCATCTCACAAACTCACTCCTCATCTCCAAGCCCCTCCGACCAATGGCGGCGACAATGGCAACATCAGCCACATGCATGTCCCTAAACCCATCTCCTCCTAAGTCCCCAAACCAAAGCAAACCCATCTCCTCATCAAAACCCTTCATCACCCTCCCAACCCCACCAAAACCCACCGTCTCTCTCGCCGTCACAAGCACCGCCCTCGCCGGCGCCGTCTTCTCCACCCTCAGCTGCTCCGAACCCGCTTTCGCCGCCCACCAGATCGCCGAGCTCGCGGCGGCAGCGGCAGCAGGAGGTAGCGACAACCGTGGACTAGCTCTACTCCTCCCGATCGTCCCGGCGATCGGATGGGTGCTCTTCAACATTCTCCAGCCGGCTCTCAACCAGATCAACAAGATGCGGGAGAGCAAAGGAGCCGTCGTGGGTCTTGGCATCGGCGGTGGTCTCGCTGCGTCAGGGCTTTTGACTATACCGCCGGAGGCCTCGGCTAGTGTGGTTAACGAGATGGCGGCGGTGGCGGAAGCGGCGGCGAAAGGGGGAGACAACAGGGGACAGTTGCTGTTGTTCGTAGTTGCACCGGCTCTGCTTTGGGTTCTTTACAATATATTGCAGCCTGCTTTGAACCAACTCAATAAAATGAGGTCTGAGTGATGATCAGTCTTATTAATAATATATATAATCATCGTTGGGATTCAAATGTAAAATTAATCCCTTGTTTTATGGACATATCCTTTGTTATATCTCGCCCACTATATACTCGATGTATCTGCAATTAGGTTAGCTCTTGTAAGTTTTCAAGCGCCATCACTTTTCTTTATGCGATTCTGGTGATTCAAATTCATGAAGATAACCTATATAGAATAATCTAGTGACTATAACCTTAGGATAAAAATGCCCCATGTTATGGTATATGTTTGCATGTTTTTTCTTGATCTAGTCTAATGTCATATTCTGTTTGTGCTTACTCATGAGATTCTAGAAATTGTTTATTTGACATGTTTCTTAAATATTTGATATGCAGCTAATCGACCCTAGAATGAATTACTTGCAAGTCGGAATTCATGTGTTGGTCATAACTTTTTTTTGGAAACAGAATAAGAATGTGGTACTCCTGCTATTAACAACTTGCAATACAAGAAATCATAGTGTGTTCGTATCTTTGGATCGTATTGCGCGTCTTGCAAAGTGACACCATAAAGACTACAATCGCATTTGTTTGCATTTGTAGAACGAAGTAACTTAACAAATATTCAAGGTTGGATCATGTTTCATATCAAACCTTAATTAAACCTATTGTTTTTCCATAATCCATATATAAAAGACACAATTAGCCCAATATAATTCAAAGTAACCAAAGTTAGCTAAATACACATAGAGACTTAAACCTCTCTAACCAAGTACGAAGTGCATGGATTATTCAGAACAGTTACGGTCATCCTTTTATGTGGGGCTCGGCTAACTTGGGTTTCGCCCAATCTAGTTTAGTTGTTGAGGCAAAAGCTTTGCTTGTGGTAATGCAGAACGTTTGGATAAGGAGGAAATAACAATATGATTTTCGAAGGGCATTCAGAAATCTTGGTCAAAACGATCAATGCTCTACTAACTGATTCAACTATACAAAACATTTACGAAGAAATAACTAGCTGGAGGAATAAACTACAACATTTACTTTTGTCAAACATATTGGAAATTCTAGTTTTGGAAATTCTAGTTTTACTTTTGACAAGGACCAGCAAATTCTAGTTTTGAAAATTGTAAAGTTTATCCACCAAAGTGGTTAACTACAACTTTATATTCAAATATTATGTTCTCATATTAATAAAATTTAAGTTTGTCGGAAAAAAAAAACTTGTAGCAAATTTCAAGTGATGATCTCTTAAATATCCTTGTTACATGCCATGTTAAAAGAGAGAGAAGAGACATATGAAGAAGAGACATATGATCTCTTTGGATATTAGCTTAGATATAATTGATTTATTTTTATTCATTGGCCTGCAAATATGATTAGTGTAAAATGAGTTTATACCACATATTCTTATTTACATCAAGTCTCTCAATGAAATAAAAATTGTATAACATATCGACCAATAATAGAAAAATGTGATTAAGGATTCTTGGTCTTTGAAAATTATTAGATATGTTAGCTACTGACACTGCAAGAAAACATAAGTTTTACGAGGGCGGTTTTCCTCGTGAGTTCGTCGTAANAAACAGTGGCAAGTTTTGTTCAGTTGTGCAACATATTTTGGTAATCGACTAGCAACTTTAAATGAGAAAATAATGATTTGGAGAGATCATTAAGCTCAGAACGCTGTAGGCAAACATGTTTTATTATAGGAGAACAAAATAATAGAACTTATATTTTTTAAATATTTCGGCATATCATCAACAAAATCTAGTTTTCTGTAAATTCAATAAAAAGCCACTTTGGTTTATATTCTGAAACGGTTTTTTTTCTTTAAGAATAATACGTTTTCATAATTATTACACAAAGCTTTCTAGATATTTTTTTCTACTATTATATTGTAAAGTGAGTTATACATCAATATCAGGTATCTGTACCAATTTATTAAAGAATGAGAAAAGCAGAAGCAAGAATAAATTGGTGAAAATCAAATAAGCTGAACTATCGTAAAAGGGGGTTTTCATATTTTATACACAAAATGATCATCTTATATTGTATATTTAAAGGTGTTTGTAGAACCAAATATTTTAAAAGGGGAAAAAACAATTTCATTAAAAAAAGTATAAGAAGTATGAGAGAATGTCCAACAAAAAGATAAGAAGGAAAAAATTCATCTTGATCGTTCCCATTTGTTGGTCACCAATCACACACAGACGCCTTTTTCTTTTGGTAAATATTTGTTAATTTCTCCTTGCGGGATAAAGTATTTTGTTAGTGGGAAATTTCCATTTACTTTTTATAATACTTATTATATCAATATAATTTGGAATCATTTTGAATATTGTATGTTTGTTTGAATGTAGAATTCATTCTCTCCCCAACCTCTCAAAAGTTTCACCTTTTAGCCATTCTATTTTTTTTTTCATTCTTTAGTTGAAAATGACTATAAATTTATATAATCTTCTTGGTTGGAATTTTTTTGAGAGAAAATAGCTTTCTAGTGAGTAATAAAACGTATATGAGTTAATCGCAGAAAACTGGATAATATAACGTCATTAGTATGTTTTAAACGTCTATAATAATGGTGAGCTTATTTTTAATGACTCATATTTAAAATTGCGTCAAATATCTTACTCGTTTTTCTAATATTATTCAAGAATCAAACTTGAGATTGAAATTAATTTTCAATTATTTTTAACCCCATAAAATGCGAGGTTTATATAGATGAATATCTCAAAAATAACAAAGGTATGATGTGCAGCTGAATTTCTTTTTTGAGTGGCAACCAAATGATTATAGAGACTTTTATAGGCAAATATTTATTGGCACCACGACAGTCGTTCCATAAATGAACCAAGTCCTCGTTCCAAAATAAGCCTTAGCCATTTGCAATCTATCATTAGATCCGTAACTAGTCAATAAAGAACTAATCAAACCAAACACTTGCAGGCTTCCCATTTATTTATAACTTCTAAAATATATCTAAGTAGGTACAAAATCTGTAAAACATCTTAGGAGCATATCAGTATGCAGTAGGGCTGAGGTTCAATGAATCGTAGGAGTTATAGGATTGTAATTAATATGGAAGAGGGATGATTAGTTATAAGTGCAAGGCACGTCGCAGAAATTGCGATGCTTTTATTCTTACAAAATTTAACAGTTAATTATTTGGTGATAATAAATAATAAAAAGATTGATTTTGTTTTTTGACAAAAGAGAATCGAATGAATGACTCTTTAACAACGATCTTTAAGAGCAAACAAGTAACAGAAACTGAAAGTAGATAATTTTTATGTGGATGAAAGTTGAATATGGTACTAAATAAGAAGTATTTCACATTGGAAGGGATTTCTAAAGCAAGAAAAAAACATACAGCTAAATATAAAAAGTGTATGGTGAATCGTGGTTAGAATTAGTTGTATTTCTTTTGTCTTTCTTTTGGTTTTATATTTTAGAAATATGTGTAATATTTTGTTAATTAAGCCTTTTTTTTTGTCGTATATCCATCTAAGCTAGATCAAGTGGAGAACAGACGAGCCGATTCTTCTGAGAGCATCTCCATCTGTCCGGGTCTGATCTATATGGGAAAACAAGTAGCCTCTGGTCCTTGCATTCTTTGCTAACGCATCTGCCCGACCATTCNAAATCTAGATTTTTTTTTTTGTTCTACAAAAATAAAATTTCTAAATTTTAAAGTATTTTTGTATTTATTAAAAATATTAATCAAATATCTTTGGTTAATAGTTTTTGAAAATGTATAGTAAAATTAAATAATAAAATTAATTGTAAACATTCATTATGAATTGCTCTAGAAAATCCATAATCAAATGCCTGCAAACACCAACAAAAAGTTTTAAGGATCATTCATCATTGTGTAGAATAGCACTTGGAACAAGATTACATGCCCAAAGTCTCTTGATATTTACATATAATGTGGATGTCCCTTTTATTAGGATGCAGTTGCACACTCATTGGTTTTCATTTATTATACTCTGCGTAGTTACATAATTAAAGCTCTTAAAATTAACTTCCAGCATCAAACCATTTATAATGGTGAATAAAGTAGTGAGAAACTTCAGTTAAAGGAACGATTAACGTTCATTGGTAGTGGTTTTATACTTATACCACCCAATAATTAGAGGGTGAAAGCATTAAGCATCGATTTACATGCACATAATTGATGATTAGTGCCATAAGCAGCGCGCAGATGACACGAGCCGACGTGCTGGAAACATTCTACAAATTAGGGATTTACAATTTGACCACAAGAAGTATGAATTGTCGGCAGGTGATTGGAGAAATAACTCTATCAGACCTTTTTCCTTTGGGTTGAGTGGGTCTAATCCAACCTTAGTGCATCTTTTGTGGCGCATTATTATAACCTCTATCTATTCTAGTATATAATATGTTTTATTTAATTAATTGCGACGAATATAGCACACTCAAACCCATGTCATATTTGATCTTAAGTAGAGAGGTACCAACAAATACGTACGGAATAAAGCGTACGTCTTTCTGCTATATCTCGTGCCCGCTACTAATCATCGCTGTGAGTCTCTGACTGTTTTGCCTCGGGGTTAGAGAATCAGGAAGAATAAGGTAAAAAAAGTTTAAAAAAAGATGTCAAATTTTATACACACACACATTAAGTACTGTCGGGTCTATTGGCGTCTGCAAAGTATTTTATTTTCTCAGGAGTGAGAATCATGTTTCTTTGGGTGTAATGCCGCTTGGGAAAAGGTTACATTTACCTTGTTCGATCCCATGATGATCCACAAAGACGTACCACGTATGGATCTCGACTCTTAACTTCGCGGGCATGGGAAATATCATATGTATGCCAACACTCCATTATATTATATGTAAAACACACACAATTCTTTTAAAATTACATAAAGATGTATCAATACGTAAGTTTACAATTATTTTAAATTTCAGAAGAAAAGTTTACCCTTAGTTAACACTTAACAGATCAATTAAATTTAATATGGTTTATGACTAAACTAAAAAGTATTTAAAATAAATGATATTACTTAAAAGAACAATATATAATTATACTATTAATTTGAATTTTTAATATTAATCTCAAACATGGGTAGATTCCGCCTTGGCTGCGTAATGTCTATTTATACCATTTCTTTGACTATATGATTCTTGCCTGGGGCACAATAAAATGAATTTTAAATAATAAAAAAAATTATTTATACCATTTATTTGTTTGGTATTGTTCACTAATTTGTTTCTTATCATTTTAAAGGAAGACAAAAACACAACCATAGAATATATATATATATATATATATATATA
>QGKV02001556.1:20994606-21019407 GCA_003260655.2 Brassica cretica
ACACCACATTGATAAGACCATATGTTTCATACCCATCTCTTAAGATCATTAAACTGTCACATTAGTTTCGCTTTCACGTGTGGTAGGAAAATAGTAGACCTATCATATCTTGAGAATAAGATCTCTACTCTAGACATTGTGTTTACTGGCAAACTAAGCATTTTTTTTTCTCCTTATCACACACCTTTGCATCTTGTAGCCCTACACATTGGCTTTATGTATCCATCATCTGCTAGCTGTTGAGAATCTGTCCCATAAGGTTAGGATCAAAGAATGTGAGAGAATTCTAACCAACAGCTTTTTCTTTTTAAGAAAAGTTGAACTGGCAGGTTGTAACCGAACAGCTCTTTCTTTCAACAAATCTACAAACACAATAAGTTATATGTTACAAGAGATTTAAGAGAAACTGTTTCTCTGAGAGGTGTATAAAAGGAAAATGTGCACAAAATAGCAGGCATCTCGTCATAATATCCAGTTGGACCTTCTGCATCCCACACCAAGTGTCAGTTCTCCAGCCTTGGGACCCTGGGAAATATAGTCATTCAGTATATGATTCTGCTGAAAAGACACCAAAACATCAACTGAAGATGAACAGAGAGAAAACATTGTTACCTGTTTATACTTGCTTGGCTTTCTCATCAGGGCTTTCTTCATCTACCCCAGGATTCAACGATGATATCTTCCCGAATGACTCTTTAGCATCCCCGAAAAAGTCTTTCACTTTGTCCAACACTGTTTTAAGCTGGTCCTGAGTTGGGAGCTGTGATATTACAGGACAAAACTCAAATGTTTTAGAAGGAAAAAACATGCACCATTCACTCACACTCAATGGAGTTAAAGTGGTTGTATAGCTCACCTCAATGAGCCCTCATGTTCCGGTTTTCCTGAAAATCAAAGACTTCAGAGCTTGTAAAAGGAAAAGAAAACAGAGCTACTAGCAACTGAAAATACAGAGAGCAATACAACAAGTTTGTAGCCATATGGAAACTCAGTGGCAGTCCGCAAGACACGATGCTGCTTAATTGCAGTCTTTTGTATCTCCTTCTCATCCTATTGAAGATGAAAAACAATCAGGAAATCACATCACAAAATCAGACAACGTAAATAGATAAGCAGAGGTTGTCTTACTTACTCTGTAAATAACAGCAGCAATGTTTCTAGCAATGGTGTCTTTGTAGATATACTTTCCCAAGAGGTTATCTTTAGCAGCAACCATGATCTTTGCAGTTGTACCACCAGCTATTATACTTAGTGGATACCAAAGATACACCTTGTTTCAAGAAACACTATTATTAACACAACAATCAAGACTTCAACCAAGGGGGAGGTGATGAGGGAGGGAGAGACGAACATTGGCCATACGGATGAAGATAAGGCGTGCGTTGATACTGACGAGCCGCCATTCCTTTCTTCCCTTTCGCCTCCACCACGAAAACCATCCCCCGCTTCGCAGATTCTCTCGGCATGGTGTTCTCGAGGTGAACAGAGAGTGTCTCGCTAAACCGACCTCTTCCACTCGTCCTGTGTTCTTCAGTGGAAGCCGAGCCAACGCGTTGAGCACTAGATTCACCGTGTGCAATGGGGATGATGATTTCGTTGGATTCGTACCTTACCCATTGGGTGTGCCACTTGTCATACTTGGTTTAATTGAACCGAAAGTGTAAACCGGAAAGGCATCTTTAGCCACTTATTATTCTATGTACCCAGCTTGATCCACCTCACGTCTACGTTAATCCACTAGAAATTTAGACAAGTCAATTTGCACATCTGGCCGCGGGCCAAGCCTAATTAAATAAAACCCATGCTGTGCGGATTTAGATAGAAAATTATTTTATCTGAAATTTTGCGAAACCATGCGATTTTAATTTCACCAGCTCGTTTTCCGCGCACGATGATATCTTTGTTGTGTTAAGATATTGATTTTCTTGTGTTAATATCAAATATTGTAGAATGTTCTTGCGTTCAAACTATCTAGTGTGTAGGATATAGTATAAGAGGAGAGACATGCTCTGATTTTTGTTGTTTAAATGTTGCATATAACTTTATTTTCTCTCATTTTTGTAATAAAATTATTTTTATTTGTTTGCCAAAATACTAAAATTGAATTTAGATTCTTCCAAGATGTCACACTTGAAGTTGTTCTTAGTTATGTTTTATTGATGATAATCTTCTTAGCTAAATAATAGTTTCTTTTTAAATAGAATTTATTAATCATTATGTATTACAAGCCTTTAAATTTGTATTTGTTAGAACTTTAAAATATTTTGGAGATAATTGCCTGTCACAACAACAAATTTGTATTTTCGATTACTTATGTTTTGCAACTCCCTGAATAGAGATGTTTGGCTCATCTATAGTGTAAGCTTCATCATCACTGATTAATAATATAGTCTAACCTGAGTTAGAATGTTTGTTTTGCAATTTAAATATTGTATTTCGCTTAAACCTATTTAAAAGCAGTCCAACTATGAGTTTGTTTCTATTTTGGTATTGTCATGGTTAGTTTCTAACATCATGAGAATTTTTCCAACTACATTTGCTTTAGTTGCCATAATTAGTTGGCCATTTAATTTTATTTATTGTTAGGGCAAGCTTTTTATATTGTAACCTAGGACGTAAATTATGGGGTTGATTGGTTAGTGACGTAGTTTTAGTTTTTTTTTGCTTAAAAAAATAGGCTGTGAGTTTTATTGCTTTGGTTTTAATTGCTTTGCTGTAGATTTATTTTCAAAGCACTAAATAAAATCTGTAAAAAATGATTTTGAGAGCTAATATATTTCATTTTCTAATTTTTTTACTGTAGCTTTAATTTTTAATGTTAAAGCATGATTGTTTTAGAAAAATGTTTCTAACAAAATGGCTGCCTAAAGCATGTACAACCATTACCTATGAAAAGTATTTCTTATTACAACTTTTTGAAGCAACATTTTTAAGATACAATATACCATTGTTGTAGCTTAATAATAACTTAAAATTTCTTTCATCAAGATATCTGGATACTAATTTAAATGATAAAACATCTTTAAAATAAATAATCTTATTTGATCAGAAATTCAATGGTAGAAGATTATTTCTTCGTGTTCCGATGCAATTCACTCGTCTTATAAATTCACAAATTTCTTATTTTTAAGTCAAATTTGGAAAGTTGAATTATTGAATAAGGATACGGCCAATACATATTTTTCCGACAAAATTCAGTTGTTTTCAAAAAAAAAATGATAGATGTTCTATTCAGAATCGTAATACTCGTCAATTATCTCCGACTTAGTTTTTTTTTTTTATCATCTGAGGCACAATGGTCTAGTAGTTCCTCTTATTAGAGGCAGTTGTAGGGTTAACGCTTGGTGAGATTGCAGCAGAGGTGGTATGACCACTGACCCACTTGCTCCTCTCATTATCTTCGATTTGATTGTAAGAAACATTAGCAAACAATTCACCTTACTATTATTCAACACACAAACTTGCGTTTTGTGAAAATAGTTTTTTTTTTGTTTTCTTTCTTAAGGTTAGAGAAATTGGAAAAGAAAATAGTGCAACCTGGTTACTCTTTTTTTCTTCTCCCTCTCCTGAAAGTAATGTTAGTGTTTGAAACTATACATAATGGTTTTGAGCCTCGAGAGCTCCGGTTTGGTGGTGAAGTTCTTATAACTTGGGATCTCCTAGAAAGCATTATTTTCAGTGGATTGCCTAATGGTTGTTTTCTTATCTCTCATTGTCTTCTTCTTCACTTTGTAATGAACTTATAAAAAACTGAGAAAAGTTAACCAAATCACATTACAGACAATAAGACTATCTTTGTTATCATGATCATCATTGGAACTAAAATATTGTTGATTACCTGAAATGTTTTATACTTTACCTAGAATTAAAAGATCTGAATTTCTCTGCACGTTGGCGGGTGCTTGATATTAAATCTTGTCTTTCTCTGAAGCAACAGAAATTTAGCTTTCATATTGGTTGTACTTCTCTCAAGATCTTCTTGTATGATTGTGTTTTATTTTTGAAGTGTTGTTATTTTAGATTTATGTATAAATATTTGTATGTATTCTTATTTTTTTAGTTTCCAACTTAGTTGTTAAACCCCCTAAACATCATTTGCGCAGTGAATTGCATATGTAACATTCATTAAAAAAAAGACATTGTTTTTGACAAATGTGATATGGCATTGACATAATTGTAACTTGTACCATTTCTTTTAAGTTTTTTACCTTTTTGGTAATATATGCTAATAAATAATAATTTGTATATCATCATTGAAGTAAATTTACAATAAATTATTTATTTTTGGTAAGAAAAAGTTCTTTGAACTGATATTTTTTGTAAGAATTTTGAAATATGTTAACAACTAATAACTCATATTATCACTATTAAGTAAATTACATATTACATTAGTGAAAAATAAAATAAATATAATTACAAATAGATTCTTACATTAACTTATATATCATATATATATATATACGTTATTATCAAAATTATATATATATATATATATATACGTTATTATCAAAATTAACTGTAAGTGTACATTGATAAATGCAAAACTAAAGCAATACTAATTAAATAAAATTTTGTTAATAGTTAATTGATTCGATTTTTATTTAAGCTTAACGGTTTATTAGGTTAATTAACATACTAATTTTTACCAGTTTAACATAGTTTAACTAAAACATACCAAAATGTAAAATTTATTAAAATATATATATTTAAATAAAACATATTTAAAATTAAGGAATAAGAGATATTTAAAATAAATAGTCATTAAATACAGTATAATATATTTTTTTTATAAAAAATTAACTTTAACTCTCTTATTTTTTTAAAAAATAAAGTGAAATAGATAAACTATCAAAAAAAGTATATTTGTGGTTTTATTTTTTTCGAACATATGTATTTAAAATATAAAACTAATAATATCAAAATGTAAAATAAAATTTTCTTATAAAGTAGACTAATATTATATTTTAAAAAAATTCTTTATGCGCATGGCGCTGAAAAACTCATATTTGTTTTTGTATACAAAGAAATAATTTGTTTTCCATAAAATTTGATATGTTAAAAGAGCCCACAAAGAAAGAATTTTCTTTTTTTGTTTTCAATTAATTTTTTGTTTATTTTTAATTTTTTATTTATAATGATTTACTGTAGTTGTCTATTAACATAGCAACTAGAATAAGACCTGCGCAAGGCGCATGATGAGTTTATTTGTATATATTATCGATAATTTCTTTTATATATTTGATCATTTTATTTATATATATACAATATTTTTTGTTGTTATTATATAATTTCTTTCCGATGTATCAGATCAATTTTTATTAAAAATGATGGAACAAAACTATAATTAATACACCATGGATTGATCGGATTGTACATTAAACAAATTATGACATAAAAATCTTATTTTTTCTATCGAACACATTCTTGGAAAAAGTGAACAGTATTTTTTTCACAGTTGAATTATTTTGGCTTTTATATTTCATATGGTTTTGAAAGCTTTCAAATCAACTATCGAATTGATACATGTCATTTTAATGTTTTTAGTCGTATATTTAAGGAAAAATTACATTTTTGTAATTTAAAGTCGTTTTAAAAAATTCAAAATATAACATATAAGAAAAAATCTAACATATAAGGTGTCCTCATTTTTGTATTTTAAAGTCGTTTAAAAAAAACATATAAGGTTTCGTCATTTTTGTAATTTAAAGTCATTTTAAAAAATTCAAAATATAACATATAAAAAAATCTAATTTTTTTATTATATGGTTAATGTGATTGTTTATTTTTTTTAATAATATAAATTTAAACAAAAATGAAGAAGATTGCAAAAATTGTTATCAAATCTTTATTATTATAATCATTAATTACCATATATAGATCTCTCAACAAATGTATTCAACAACAGCATATTTCTAGGGACCAACAGCATGGATGGCCCTTTTCCTGTTCAAGGTATATTTTTCTATTCCCTATTTCTTGAGGATGTATCTTTTGTTAGATCAATTAGAACTTTAAATTGAGTATTTTTAAAAAAAAAAAAATTATTATTTGCTTAGCCTTAAATTCAGTTTGCTTCATTCTTATATTTTTGTTGAAATCCCTTTCAGAACTCAAAGATTTGACCAACTTGGAATTGCTGGACCTAAGTGATAGTAGATTTAATGGCTCTTTACCAATACGAGGTACATGTCGATAAATGCTTTGTTTCTTTTCTAAGGTGGAAATTTAACGGCTGTGCACGATATCATTAGGCTCTTGTTTTCCTTTGTGGGGTTTTGTTGCAGTTTTACCAGCCCTGAAGAAGCTGAAAGCTTTGGATCTACATCTTAACGACTTTTCTGCAACAATGGAACTGCAAGGCAAGTCTATATAAAAATCCTTAACCTTGGCATTAACTCTATTGGTTATAAAATGTGAATGTCTTTCATTTGATTACCATAGGGATATGCGAGTTGAAGTATATGCAAGAGCTCAATATCGGCCAAAACAAATTTGTAGGTCAGTTTCCTTTATGCTTAACTAGCTTGATTCTTGATCTCTCATCCAACCAACTGTCTGGGAAGCTACCATCTGAAATCCATAACCTTGAATCCCTAGAGTACTTGTTGCTGTCTGGTAACAGTTTCGAAGGTGTTTTCTCATTTGGTTTGCTTTCCAACCTCTCTGAGCTTAAGGTATTCAAACTTGATTCACAATCCAACTCACTTCAAGTAGTGTCAAATACTTCTTGGAAGCCAAAATTTCAGTTGAATGTTATAGAACTACGGTCTTGCAATTTGGAGAAGGTTCCTCATTTTCTCCTACACCAGAAGGATTTGCGTCATGTTGATCTCTCTGACAACAAAATTACTGGAAGTTTCCCTTCTTGGTTGTTGGCTACCAACACAAAGCTCGAAAATTTGCTTCTACAGAATAATTCGTTTACGAGTTTTCAGCTACCAAAATCTGCTCATAAGCTGTCAGATAATGAATTCACTCATATCTTTCCTCAGAACATTGGGTGGATACTTCCCCACTTAAATTATATGAATCTAGCAAATAACGGCTTTCAAGGAAACGTGCCATCGTCTCTTGGTAACATCAAAAGTATTGAATATATGGATATATCTCACAACAGTTTCAATGGGCAGCTACCACAAAGTTTTGTAAAAGGTTGTTATTCCTTGGAAGTCTTGAAGATGTCACACAACAAACTAAGTGGAGATGTTTTTTCCGGAAACATCGAACTTTTCTTTTGTCAATGTGTTGTATATGGACAACAATCAGTTTACTGGGAAGATTGGACAAGGTTTGCGGAACATGAGATCTTTGGTTTTGCTTGACATCTCGAACAACAATCTCACGGGTGTTATTCCAGATTGGTTTGATGAATTTCCCGATATAAGCGCACTACTGGTGTCGAACAACTTGTTGGAAGGGGAAATACCTATTTCGTTGTTCAGAACGTCTAGTCTTCAGATACTAGACCTCTCTGCAAACAATTTATCCGGCAACATACCTCTACAAGTCAATTTTCTGGAAGTGTTACTCCTGCAAGATAATATTTTATCAGGAGTTATTCTAGACACATTGGTAGGAAATGTCACTGTACTTGATCTCAGAAATAACAGATTGTTTGGGAATATTCCGGAGTTCATCAACACGCAAAGTATCCGTATTCTTCTTTTGAGAGGGAATAATTTGACAGGTCGTATTCCTCGACAGTTGTGTGACCGCCTAAGGAACACTCACTTTCTATATCTTTCTAACAACAGACTGAGTGGATCCATACCTTCATGCCTTGGCAATACGTCAGTTGGTTTGGGAAAAGAGGATACGCTATCTTTTTTTGATTTCGCCACTGCTTCCACTAAAGCGTCCGATAGTTCTCTTATGGAAACGGCTTCCTTTTCCAGAAAAATTTATGTCGGTGCATATGTCAAACCTCTACTTATGCTAGATCAGTTTAGTACCTTATACAACTACAGGGACGCAACCTTGATGAAAGTACAATTTGCAACCAAACACAGGTACGAAGATGACTACATGGGTCAAAACCTCGAATTATTTTTTGGACTGGATCTCTCAGGCAATGAGCTGAGCGGTGAGATCCCAGTGGAGCTTGGAGGTCTAATGGAACTTTATACCTTGAATTTTTCTCACAACAAATTATCAGGTCGTATACCAGAAAGCTTTTCAGGTATGAAGAATATGGAAAGCCTTGATCTTTCCTACAACAAACTACAAGGTTGCATCCCACCACAACTAACAGAGCTGAGCAGCCTAGCTATATTTAATGTCTCATTCAACAACTTATCGGGAGTCATCCCACAGGGAAAACAGTTTAACACCTTTGATACAGACAGCTACTTAGGTAACCCTCTTCTCTGTGGGAAACCAACCGATAGAAGCTGCGACGCACAAGATAATGTTGTGGAAAACGAAGAAAGCACTGGAGTTTGGCTGCAGCATATGTTACAAACACTTCTTGGAGTATTCACGTCTCTCTCTTTTGATTCTCCTTGGAGCAGATTTTGGTTCCACAAGGTGAGGGATTTATTATGGTAAACCATTGCTGTGACAAATTCTTATATTTCTCCACATTTGATTCTGTTCTTCACCGAACCTCCTGCCAGAACATAATTTGTATTTGGTTCCTATGTACTGTCTTTTTCATTGTCTTTGAATAAATGTAAAACATATCTCTGAACTGGCTTAGTGATTGGCAAACGCAACGACCTTGTTTTGTGTACTTGACAAACGTTTCTCTTTCGTCTTTTTGGTTGGTAATCTGGGAGGGTAAAATAAATGAATGGTTCCACCAAAAAATTTCGGCCGTCTCAGCTCATTAACAAACACTCAATAAACGGCTGTCTCTGACAACGACAAAATGTTTGTTCAGTTTCGCAAACAGCATTTTGAGTTCTCATCAGCCGACAGATTCATTAGAGAACATCCTACTGTTAAATGCGCAGATATCACAATCCATACTTTGTCCGGCTCTCAATGTAAGCTTGTGTTGATGGTTCCCTTCCAAGAAAACTGGTGAGAAGTTCCATGGCTTCTTTGCCTCCTCCCTGGGCCAACACCTAAAAGAAGCTGGTGTTATACTCACTGTCACAGACCACTAAAATTCAAGAATAAACACAAATACTCTTCTAGTTATCGTTTACTTTGTCTCGGAACTGCAAGCCCATATACGGATTCGGATGCCCATCCCCAAATTGTGAAGCAAATATATCAGCAGCAAACACCTGTCCAAAAACAAATAATCAGATTCTCAGATTAAAAACCAGCGAGGATTAACACAAATGCAACTAAATTATTACCTCACTCCATAAACGGCTGTAACACGTTGCTTCAGAGCCAATTACAGCACGTGGGAAACATGAAGCAGGGTTTGTCCCTTCCACCACTGGTAGCCCTAACATCACCTATAGACAGATGGACACAATTACGTTTTAAGACAATAGCCGTTGCTAATAAACCAGATTGCTTTGAGAGTTTCTGCCTGTACCTTTGGATGAAGACTCCTGATTAGCTGGCTAAAGTCCACATCATCCTCCGAATATATTTTTTGATCAAATAAACCTTATCATCAAGGTTTCAAGCATCATTAGTCAGTGCCACATTGTACCTTATCATGAGCTTCTTACACTGCTTCAATGCCTCTTAAGAGAACTTATAATAAGAACCACACAAAATCTACTGATCTTCCTAACAAACCATTAGTCCCAATAATTTAAAAACTTAAGTGGATACACTTGAGATAAATCGAAGTTGAGAAGTATATAACTATCAAGACAACTTTTGACTGTAGCAATAAAAGCCTATTTTGATGATGTTTCAGAAAGAAAAAAAACCGAAAGATACGTGGAGAGATGTCTCACAGTATAATATCTCCTGAAGCGACTTGAGTGCACAGAAAGAATATCGCCAACGTTTGAGTGTTTTGCAGACTTCATCAACCAGTGGCTTGGTGATATCCTGCAATTCCAACAAATTAAATAAACTAATCAGTCTCCAAGACAATATGAGTAAATCCCAGTTTAACAAATTTGGTGTGTAATGCAGTCACCTGACGATAACCTGATACCAACTTCAAGCTGAAACTCTCGTAACACCTAGAAATACCATAATTATATTCCATCAGTAGGATTTGTGTTAATACATAAATACTTAACACAGATATCAGTTTACTTGCCAGTTTTCCAATAATTGAGATGGAATCTCCCGAAAGTCAGGGTCAACACGTAGGCCTGAGAATCTAGCAAATGAAGCACGATTGCAGATATGTTGGACCTATTTCCAATAGTTACCAAGGAACATCACTTCAAAACATCCTTTGATATATAGTACAAAAGATGCAACATAGGATTTAAACGTGGTAACAAATCTCATTCACGTACCACATGGCCAAACTCATGAAAAAGATTAACCACCTCAGAGAATCCCAATGGCATAGCTTCACCACCACCATCCTTTGAAAACTGTGCAATAAGCAACGCCACGGGAATCTGGGGACAAACAAAACCAAAATAAATGCCAGAAAAGGTTTCTGTTTATATTTTTGAACTGCATGACACTTCCAAATAAAGATCCGACATGGATGTAAGATTGTAACCTGACATGCACCATTGGAGAACAATGCATTGTTCTGAAGACTCACCACACAGCTGTGACTAAATTTCCCTTCCCTGTCCAACAAAATTGTGCTTACGACTGAAAATAAATTGGAGGCTTTGAAACTGAAGCGAATGATGAGCTAAGGTCGATGACTGACCTTGTAAACATGTCAAGATAGAAATAACCCAAAAGCTTTCCAGACCCAGAGTCAAACACGGCAAAAGCTTGAACATCATAATACCAGACATCAGTTTCTGTAACCTCCTCAATTTTTATCCCTGAAAAGAGAAATCATAAGATTAGTAAGTTATGAGCATATAACAAAGCAAAAAAAATTTAAGACCCCAAAAGGTGCAAGTGCTCAGACTCTTAACTAACCGAAAAGGTCCTGACATATTTTAAAGATTCCGGAAAGGACCAAACTGACAGGGAAATATTGTCGGATATCTCCAAAGTCAAGATCGAACTGCAGCTCCTCTACCCTCTTTATATAATATAAAAGATCTTCTACGCCAAACGGAAGCTCCCCTTCTTCTTTCCTCTGATATTAGAACCCAACAAGTTAAGTATTCAGAAAGGCATAACCTATTATATATCAAATACCAACATTATATTTACCTTCAGATCTTTCAAAATGGAAAACTCTCTAATAGCTAAATCCGTTAAACTGGAAGAGATGTCCTCCAGGAATCTGATCACCTGGACACAAGAAGGGCCTCAGTATACAATCGAGGATGTGAAGAATGATAACAAACCACGTGGAGGATCTTTCACAAACCGTTGTTGATGTCTTTGACATCCTATGATCAAGAGCGTAATCAGCGAAGTGTGCATAACCAAGTAAGCGAGCTAATCTATGGCGCGACTGAACCTACAAAGACAAGAACATTAAGAAGTCTACTGCAGGCTCTTGCCAAGGGTTTCTGCAGTAAACATGCAAGTACCAATTTTTGTAACACCGGAATATTGGCATCTCCACATCTCTTTCCATATGCCATAGCCACTGTCTTCCTTGTCTTGGGTATCTGCAAAGTTTAAAACAGCAGCCAAAATTTGTTTAAGGACAAATTTGAATGTATTGGCCTGAACACAGAGAGATGTTGAAATTGTTCCCAGCTATACAAGGCTAGCTTCCAGAACTGGAAATAACTGTATCTTCCACATTTTCTGTGGCATGGCACCTAAAAAGGAACATGGGAATTGTTACCTTGCATAACTCTAGAATAGCTGCTACGTGACTACTTTCCAAGGTGAGCTTAAATTCTTTACTTTGAGTTTTATCCAAACTCTGCGGGAAGAAATGCAGGATGAAAAATAGTTTAGAACAAGTCAAGTCCGAGACAGACAAGGTCACGGATTTGGATATGAAAGAGTAAGCTAAATAAAATTCAGGTTAAATACCTGGAGAAACTCTACAGGCAAACCAGCAAGCTCAGCCTCAGTAAAGAAAAGACAAGAACTATCTTCATTTAAATTCTGAACGTATCGCAAGCTTAGCTCATCAATTTCATCTTTCAATCTCCCCACTTCCTCTCTTTTTGCTGTAGTAAGGTTCAGACCATTGTGCTCGAAGTCTTTAACCTGTCACTGATAAAACATAAATCAATACTCAAAATATGCAAACAACAGAAGTCTGCAAACAACTCTCGCAAATGTGCTACGCTGCTACAAAATATAGCTCAATATCCCATCCGCTTTCTTCCAGAGCAATTGGAGGAAGATCATGAATACAAAACCAGCACAGGTCAAGCCCTAAAAGACTGCTATTTGCTAGTCCATGAGGATCAAAAAACCTCAAAAGTATTGATTTGCAAGTCGACATGTTGGAAATTAATTTCAATAAATATCAACAGTACAATTATGTACTAACAAATTTCAAAACTAGAATTGGTAACAACTACTCTAAGGAAGACAGATTTACGCAACTTTTGTATCTCAAAATAGTTAACAGTCAACTACACTTCGATAGCAGAAGGACCGTAATGCATTTGAGAGAGGTTTAGATCCATGACCATGTGATATTGTAATATCTGTGAAAAGAATATGATTCAGTTTCCCTTACCAGACACTGTAGGTAGCATTTAGCATCAGGAGCAATTGATTCTCCCTTTGCAGCATAAATTCTGATAACCCGATAAACATCTTCGCGTTTCCTGATAAGCTTGCCACAAAGATACGATCATCAGTTTTCAAAAACAGCATTCCATGCCCCCATCAAAAAAGAATCCACAAAACACCTGCAGGAGAGAAGATGAGCGTCTATCTTCAGCTCAGCTTCAGCGCTAGCTTTACGAACATTATCCTGAGGAGATAACATCTTAGGAACCACACAGCATTGTATAAGCGGAAGCTGCCTTGCTTCGAGCTCCGCCAGCGGCAACACAACGTTCTCATAAGAGAGCTAACAAGATTAAACAAACATTAAAGTCAGGAACATTTTTTTCCATATTGGTGAATCGAGTGATTTCGAGTTACCTTGTTTAGAGGAACCGAGGCAACAGCGTCGTGGACTCTCGTGGACTTGGAGATGATTTCGCCAGAGAAATCGAGAATCTCCTTCGCGGATAGGTTAATGCAGACAGAATCGCAACCGGGAAGACCTAAATTGAGAATCCGTCGTCAGCATTGTGAGATATGGATTCAAGCAAGCGTAAGCGAGAGAGAGAGGGAGAGAGAGAGGGAGAGAGAGAGAGTACCTTTCTTTTTGGATTTTTGCTTGTGAGAGTTGAAAGCGAAGATGGCGAAACTGACGGCGAGTCCTAACAGCCCGGCGGCTCCGGTGAAGGTTACGAGTCTGAGCTTCTTAGGGTTAGATCCTTCCGTTTTCTTCTCGTTCTCATCGTCTTCTGACATTTTTGCTATTTTCTATCTCGGGAAAATAAAATTGGGAGTGGGAGGGAAAAGCTTAGAAGGTGTAGTGTGTCCTCGGCTCGCTGATGGCCCGCCCTCGAGGCTGAGACTGAGAGTGATGGACGGACGCGATAATCTTCCTCTAGAGACGTTAAAAGTAATTTTGTGTGTAATTTTGCGTTGCGAAAGTAATGGAAAATTCTATCTTTATTCGTAACATAGAAGTTCATTATATAGGAGATTACACTAACAAGTCATAATCCAACTAGGAAAAAGAAAAACATAAAGACATAAGAAAAATGAAAAGCTGACCAAGTCTCTCTTTCTTAGCCGCTGATGGTATAATCTCTTGGTTATGAGACATCCATAATTTGGTTCATAACACTCTCCTTGGATGTCATAACCATTTAAAGCTTGTAATGTTCTTGTAATGTTGCTTCACTAAAACTTTACCACGAAAACCCAATTGGGACAAAACCATGGTGAAGGAAAAAAAGTACAACACACATTACTCCCCCTTATTTGGACATTACTGAATGTCCTCTGGACCTCTCCAATTTTCTGCAATCCGTGGGTGATGAAGATCTTGGGCAGAACATATTGAGTCATCGACCTCAAATACACACACACGAAATCTTAGATGATGTTGTTGTGATATGCGTGTACCACCATGTGTAAAACATAACGTGTCTGAAAAACAAATCAACAAAACCAAATAACCCCTCTTTGGACTGGTTAGTATAAAATAAACCAAAATCAAAGGCTTCTTCATCGTCCTTCTTATGGACCAATCAGATCAGTGTCTAAAAAAAGACTTATGCATCGTCCATCTTAGGGCTAAATGGACTTCTTTATCGTCCACCTTTGGACTGAATTAATCAGTGTGCAAAACAAGTGATCTCACGCCCATGTACTAGATAATGGGTGAGACTGGTCCATATTAAATCTCTTGAGTACCTTTTTCTGCATATACTATTTGATGCACAAGGATTTCATTATTAATGTACTCAAACTGTAATCCCAAACAAATTTTGTTTTACAAGATCTTTCATCTCAAACTCTTTCTTAAGATATTCAACTGTTTGAGAAATTGTATCCAGAGGTTCCTACGATATTCAGATCATATACTTTGATGATTATCAATATTGTTCTCAAGAACTTGATGTTCTTTCAGCTCAATACCCTCTAGTACTTTCATTATCCAGTGGACCATATAAATATGCAGTCACTACATCAATTTGCTGCAAGTCTAATTTTCTCTTTTATATAGCCAGACTTATGAGAAATCTAAAAGTAGTTGCATCCACCATATGGGAGTATGTCTCCTCATAATCTATTAGTGGTCTTTGTGAGAATCCTTATGCAACATCAGCTTTATATCTCACGATTTCTATTCCTCGCAAGACCCATTTATATCCACTAGTTTTAACATCATATGACGTCTTAATCATATGGCCAAATACGCCTTTCTTCTTTAAATTGATATAATGCAATAAGGCCACACAGCAAAAATGATATATCATGCATAATAAGTCACACAGATTTATCAAGCAAGGGTATCGACCAAACAAGCAATTTTTATATGTTTTCATGCGGCCATATGGTTATAATGCAAACCTAGCATATTGATTCTATATGTACAGGAGTGAAATTATGGAACATCAATTTAAAATAATCAGATCATGCAAAGGTGATAATAATCAGATCATGTGCATAACATAAACATGTTGGTCAGGATGATATATGATGCAAACTGGCCACACGGCCCAGTAGATATGATGCACTCAATCTTAGCAATCAGATTCTATATGTGCAAGGGTAATATTAAAACATTCAATCAAGGCTTAGCAAGTAATCAATCAGTTTCAGGTATGAGATTTAGCTAGACTAACAATCAGATTCAATTAGTTTTTATCAAGACTGGCAATTGGATCAATAATCAAAAATAATCAAACGGATTCAAGCATTACACAATTTAGGGTTTCGATCCAAAAATAGGGTTTCAATCATGAAAAACCAAAACAATCAGTTTCAAGGCTGATTCTATCAATTTTATTAATCAGTTTCAAGGCTGATATTTATCAGTTTCAAGGCTGATATTAGCAAGATGGAATCAAGCAATCTGATTTTAGGAATACGCAAATTAGGGTTTAGGGTTTCAATTCGAAATTAGGGTTTTATCAATCAATCAGCTTCTAGCAAATAATCTTAAACCTCAGAACAGTTGATTATATCATGAAACTATCAACCTAGTATAATATGAAACCTCAAAACATTCAATTCGGATTATGCAATACACNAAAAATTTGACTTTGTGTAATATGTATTTTCTTATGCAACTTGTTTTTTCCTATTCCTCTTTGGGCATCAAATCAAACCCACGATCAGATTTTTAAACTTTCTGTTTTTTTTTTGTTGCTCAATCAAATGGAGAGGAAGGTGTTCTTGGGTCGAAACCTGATTTGGGTGATGTTATTGTTGGGACAACAACGTGGATACAAAAGCTGTATTAATAAAGAAAGGATGACTTTGTTAGACCTCAAGAATTTTATGGTCTCAATTAGTGGAGGATGGGACCCCGAGTTTGTTCTCCCTACTTGGACTAATGACACAACGAGCGATTGCTGCAGGTGGAAGGGCATTGAGTGCAATCGTACCAGCAGGCGGGTCACTGAAATTTCAGTTGTTGAGGGGATCTATGGAGAGAGTTCACTTCTAAATCTTTCTTTGCTGCATCCCTTTGAAGAGGTTCGGAGTCTGTATTTATTTGAATCCAGATTCAATGGATTGTTTGATGATGTGGAGGGTACCGTACATCAAGCTTCTCCTAATGAAACATATATTCCTTAACATATATGATTGTATTACCTTGGGCTTTCTATTTCAAGACATTTTCCCTGCATTATAGAGAATTATAGTTTCTTTGTTCCTTTTAATTCTTGAAAGTCAATAGCATTAGAACTATGGCTCTTAGTATTTTCTCTGCATCAAAAAGATAATTGTAGCTTTCTCTGTAGTAACTAACTTGATGATGTCTATGCCATGCCCATGCACCACAAAATTACATGCAATGGCCAGTAACGTTTCCTTCCGAAGTGCATGTAGATTATAATTGAACTGCTGAACCGATTAAAGTAATTAGAGTGAGCTATGCAGTTTTTGTATACATTGTTAACTAGATATTATTTTGGCAGGTTATAAAAGTCTAAGGAGATTAAAAAACTTGGAGATTCTGGATTTCACTTCGAATGAATTCAACAACAGCATCTTTCCTTTCCTTAATGCTGCTACATCACTTACAACTCTGTTTCTACGCGACAACAAGATGGGGGCCTTTTCCTGCTATCGGTGAGTGTTTTCCTATTTGTAAGTTGTATCGTGGTTATATTGCACAAAATTTAATGATGGTGTCTCTGATAAACCAATTCAATATATTGTTATTCAGAAAAAATTTAAGTTTGTTTGTCATTCGTACATGTTTGGCTACCCTTTCAGAACTTAAAGATTTGACAAACTTGGAACTGCTGGACCTGAGTAGCAACAAATTTAATGGCTCTTTACCAGTACAAGGTAGCTCCGAATTTTCTGTCGATGCATAATTTTCTTAGGGGGGAATTTTAGTCGATTTTGTGGCTGTATGTAAATTAAAGTGGTTCATGTATTCATGAAATCTTAATTATGTTCGTAGATGAACTTGTTTACCTTTGTGTGGTTTTTTCTTGTAGAAGATCTATCTTCTCTGAGGAAGATGAAGGCTCTGGATCTAAGTGGTAATGAATTTTCTGGCTCACTGGAATTGCAAGGCAAGTTTGCAGAAAACTTGAAGTGTTCCATTAAGATTAGTGGTAAAATTCACGTCTATTTAAGGACCCTTTATTTAAATGGCTTTATCTGTGTTTGGTCACTGTAGGTATTTGCGAATTGAAAGATTTGCGAGAGCTAGATCTCAGTAAGAACAAACTAATAGGTCAGTTTCCCATATGTTTAACTAGCTTGAGTGGACTTCGAGTTCTTGATCTCTCATCGAACCAACTGACTGGTAAGCTACCATCAGCTCTCGGTAGCTTTGCATCCCTTGAATATTTATTGTTGTTTGATAACAACTTTGAAGGTGTCTTTTCATTCGATATTCTCGCAAACCTCTCAAAGCTTAAGGTGGTCAAACTTTATTCAAAATCCAAGTCACTTAAGGTAGTGTCGGATGGTTCTTGGAAGCCAAGATTTCAATTAAGTGTTATTGTACTAGGATCTTGCAACTTGGAGAATGTTCCTCATTTTCTCCTACACCAGAAAGATTTACGTCAAGTGGATCTCTCTGGAAATAATATTTCTGGAGATTTTCCTAAATGGCTATTAGAGAACAATACGAAGCTAGAAGTTTTGCTTATACAGAACAATTCTCTTACCAATTTTCAGCTACCAAAATCTGCTCATAACCTCATTTTCCTGGATGTGTCAGTAAAATAACTTCAATCATCGAGTTCCTGAGAACATTGGCTGGATACTTCCTCGTTTAAGGTATATGAAACTAGCAAATAACGGTTTTGAAGGAAATATTCCACCTTCTCTCGGTAACATGAAGATGATTGAGCTTCTGGATATATCTCACAACAGTTTCCACGGGACGCTACCAAAAAGTTTTGTAAATGGTTGTTATTCCTTGAAAATCTTGAAGTTATCATACAACAAGCTAAGTGGAGAGATTTTTCGAGAACCAGCAAACTTTACTGACATTATGGTGCTGTCAATGGATAACAATCTGTTTACAGGAAAGATTGGACAAGGTTTACAGAACTTGACAGATCTGGATACACTAAACATGTCAAACAACAATCTCACAGGTACTATTCCAAGTTGGATTGCCGGAATTCCATACTTATTTGCACTATTGGTTTCAGACAACTTGTTGGATGGTGAAATACCCATTTCCTTGTTCAACATGTCCAACCTCGGTCTCTTGGACCTCTCTGCAAACAATTTATCTGGAAACATACCTCCATACGTTAGTTCTCTTTACGGGGCAGAGTTTTTCCTGCATGACAATCATTTATCAGGGGCTATTCCAGACACATTGCTAGGAAATGTCATCATACTTGATTTGAGAAATAATTGGTTGTCTGGGAATATTCCGGAGTTCATCAACACCCAAAATATAACTATTCTTCTTCTGCGTGGTAATAATTTAACAGGTCATATTCCACATCAGTTGTGTGGCTTAAGGAAGATTCACCTTTTGGATCTTGCTAACAACAGATTGAATGGACTCATACCTTCATGTCTAAGCAATATATCATTTACAGGGAAAGAGAATACACTATATGATTATGATTACGAGACTGGTTACATCCCCAGTGATGTTTTTTCTACTTCAGATCTATTTCAGGACTCCACTACAACAAATAATATTGGTATATATTTCAAATCTCTGCTGGTGCTAGATCCGTTTAGTATAGACTTCACTGCAGGCGCCCAGACGAAAATTGAATTTGCAACAAAACATCGATATGATGCCTACATGAGTGGAAATCTCATGCATATGGTTGGACTGGATCTCTCTGGAAATGAGCTGATTGGTGAGATCCCAGTAGAGCTTGGAGTTCTTCTTGCACTACGAGTTCTCAATCTTTCTCACAACTACTTATCTGGTGTGTTACCAGAAAGCTTTTCAGGTATGAAGAGTGTGGAAAGCCTTGACTTTTCCTTCAATAGACTACAAGGCCAAATCCCACAAGAACTAACAGAGTTAAGCAACCTAGCTGTGTTCAATGTATCATACAACAACTTATCAGGAATAATTCCACAGGGAAAACAGTTTAACACCTTTGATACACGAAGCTACTTAGGCAATCCTCTGCTATGTGGGAAACCAACAAACAGAAGCTGCGAGGGCAATAAATTTCAAGATCAACCAGAGTGTGATGTTAAAGAAGATCAAAGCCCAATCGACATGGAGTCTTTCTATTGGAGTTTTGCTGCAGCCTATGTGACCATACTTGTTGGATTATTCGTGTCTCTCTCTTTTGATTCTCCTTGGAGCAGATTTTGGTTCTATAAGGTTGATGCTTTCGTCCATAGGGTTAGGAATTTGCTGTGGTAATCTAGTATTGGTGCTAAATCTTTTAATGTTCTAGTTTCTTTAATTTTACCCCCTCCTTGTTGTTTCTCTTGAAAGAAGCCTCATGTTTTGTGTAACAAAATGAAAACGTAATTGTGTGTGGTGTCTCTGGACTGTCGTTGAATAAACGTGATGCATCAAGCATATCTTAAAATTGTTTGGTCTAATACATACTCCCAAAGTATAGATCAGTCTATGTTCTCCCTACTTGGACCAGTGACACAAATATACATTTTTACCGGTGGACCGGTGAGAGAGCATTAATTGCAGTCTTGCAAGCAAACTATGAATTTTCCTGCGCCATGTGCAGAAATAGTAATTTTTAACATAACATTTTTTATTTCAAAAGAAAATTTTGATTTATATTTCAACATTATTAATTTATATTTTAACTTCAATAGTTATAAAAAAATCATAAACGTGTTTTTGTAATCTTATTTCTATTGATTTGGTATAACTATTTAAATTTGATTTTATTTAAATTTTAATAAAGATAAAATTAGATTTTATAAAAATAGTTTTAATTATATTATTGTGTTTAATGATTATTTATTTTAAATATATATATATATATATCTTCCCATCTAATTTTAAATATATACATACATATATATATTTACATATAAATATAAATTCTAATAAATTTGAGACTTTGTTTGTTGGCATTTTTGCAAGATTGACTCAAAACTCAAAGTCAAACCTAAAACTAACTCATGCTTTTCTTGGATTTTTCGTTTGTTCTATTCACCCCACAAGTTCATGATATTCACGAAAATGCCATCAAATTTTTTTTACTTTTTTTTTCCGAAAATGATATTTTTACTCTCTCACCCTCATCATCTTCAAGTAATTACAAGATTGCCATTGTGATCAATACCCCAACCACCATGAACAACCAATTTGAAGCTCTTAATGCACCTAAAATCGATTTACACTCTCTCTTTCTCACTTGTTATGAACTAAAAACAACATCTCTTTCACTTTGCCTCCATATTCATCCAAAAAACTCAAGCTTTTGATTCAAATTTTTTTATGGTTTATAGAGCCATTCAAGCATACTATTCTTGGTGGGTTACTTTCGTTTGAGATTGTGGGTGGTTGGAGAAGACTCTGTGTGCTAAGGAAGTCATCTCACTAGTTTAAGGTATGAAACTGAAATTTTTTCCAGATCTGTTTGTGTAGAAGACTTACCCGTAAGTAGTCTGGCTGTAGAAGACTTACGGGTAAGTCTTCTGGTCAAACGGACGACTTACTTTTAAGTCGTCATCTTTGTTTGTTAAAAAAAGAACTAGAGAATACCCTAGACGACTTACTGATAAGTCGTCTAGGATAAATGGGTTAGTTTTGCATTTGACCGAATTGTGTCAGATATTTGACTATTCCTGGACGACTTACCAGTAAGTCTTCTCCGGGAAAACAAAAATTTCAATATTTTATTAAATCTGGACGACTTATCTGTANGGACTGGTACAAACTGGAACCTACGCGGACTGGTCCAAACTGTTTCCTTGCAGTCCGCGAGCTGAGATCAGGTACAAGTTGAGATCGAAAGTGATTAGGGTTTATCGATAGAGAGAGAGAGAGAGAGATCAATGGAGATTCAGATAGAGATCGAAAACTTAGCTTAGGTTGAGCTGATCGGGATCGTTGGTACGCGAGCTGGTACTTGCAGTCAAAGAACTCGTAGATCTGGAACAGTTTGATCACATACTGGAACAGACTGATTGTACAATCTGGAATAGTTGAAGCGTACTGAAACTTGCAGAGATTAGTCCACAGATCGATCTTGTTGAGATCAGTGGTCGAATACAGATCAGGGTCATGATCAAAGAGAGGTGATCGATAGAAATTAGGGTTTTAGCAATGGAGATAGATTTAGGGTTTATGGTCGATATTTTAGCTTAGGGTTTTAGAGATCAATCGTGCTGATAATGTGTTGTGGAAGTAATGAAAAAGTCTATCTTTATTCATAATATAGATGTTCTTTATATAGGAGATTACACCGTCATAGATAAATGGAAAGAGTACAAATCATAATCCAACTAGGAAAAAGGAAAACATAAAGATATAAAGAAAAGGAAAAGCTGGCCAACTCTCTCCTTCTTGGGCCGCTGATGGTATAATCTCTTGGTTATGAGTCATCCACAATCTGGTTCATAACATTTTGATAATTGTCTTCGCTTTTCTTATTTTAATTCCAAGATAATTAAGCTAATTAAATTTAGCATTTCATTTTATTTTGGAACTAATATTTATTATATTCAGTTATAATAATTTTTCATTTATTAAACCAAGCATACCTTAGCAATGTGTAGGAAAATTTATAGATCTTTTGGATGAGTTTGGCTTTTTCACAATATAGTAGACAAAACATTTTTTTACAATTTTTCATCTATCTTTTAAATTATGGACATGTGGTTTTATTCGGCCAAACCTTCAGCCCTCTAATAATCTTATCTGTTTGGTCTTCAGATAATTATCGTCTATATTCAAATTACAAATAAGAACCACGAAAGAGAAAAGTGAAGGCCCATTAAAAGCCCACGAGTATCGTCTTCTACAAATCAGACGCAGCCATCCATACGTTGAAGACAGACGACACATGCATCAAACCTTTCTCTAGCTCCATCTCCATCTCCGTTTTCTTCTCCCAGCAAAGCCATCGATGGCTCCTAAATCGAAAGAGAAACCCAAAACGTCACAGCCTCCCCCTGCAATCGAAGATCTCTTCACCACTCTCGATAGGCACATCAATCGCTCTGAATACGAACAAGCCGTTAAGGTCGCTGATCAAGGTATACACAGCTTCCACCTCCCTCCTACAATTCTCAGGTGAAATTGGATTGCACCTGCCGATGAGGACGCGATCCGATGCAAAGTTGTGGCTCTTGTCAAAGACGATAAGATCGACGATGCTCTCTTCGTCATTCACTCCTTCCACAAGCTTCCCATCGATCTAGGGTTTCAAAAGGTCAGTTTTCATAAGAGTAATCGAACTACATTGTGCATTCTAGTTTACTCGAAATGATTGATTCTAGTTTTCTCATCAGGTTCTTGGACAACATCAAGAATCCATCAGCTCTTATGTAGACATCATTAAACGAAACATTGTTGATGAGTCGTCACTTGCTGTTGCTGTGATCAACCTTATTGCCTTGAAAGGTTCCAAAGATGTTTCTGATGGCTTGAGGAAGCTTGATCGTCTGAAAGACCAAGACTCCCAAATTTTTAAGCTTTCTCAAGCGCTTGATGCGAAGCTTTCGCAGAAACATAAGGAAGCTATATATGCCAATCGCGTCCTTCTGCTCCTCCATGCTAATAAGATTGATCAGGTTCTTGTAACTTGAAATCTTATTTATGCCTCTCTTTTTTTTCCTTGCTTATTCGGCTTGACCAGTTCAAAACTGTTTCACCTCAGGCACGAGAACTTTGTGCTGCGCTGACTGGCCTGTTTCCTGAGAGTGTCATGCCTACATTGCTTCAAGCTGCTGTTTTGGTGAGAGAGAACAAGGCTGCGAAAGCTGAAGAACTTCTGGGACAGTGTGCTGAAAAGTTCCCGGAGAAGTCTAAGTTGGTTCTCTTGGCCAGGGCACACATTGCTGCTTCTGCTAGTCATCCTCAAGTAGCAGCAGAGTCCCTGTCCCAAATAACTGATATCCAGCATTTTCCTGCAACTGTTGCCACCATTGTCGCACTCAAAGAGCGTGCCGGGGACAACGATGGTGCTGCTGCTGTTCTTGACTCAGCAATTAACTGGTGGTCAAATTCGATGACTGAGAACAACAAGCTTAGCATATTGATGCCGGAGGCTGCTTCCTTCAAGCTCTGGCATGGTCAAGAAGAGGAGGCTTCACGGCTATACGAGGAGATTGTGAAAAAACATAAAAGCACAGATGCTCTGGTTGGTCTCCTGACTACACTTGCTCGCGTCAACGTCGAGAAAGCGGAAACTTATGAGAAACAGCTAAAACCGTTGCCGGGGTTGAAGGCTGTTGATGTGGATAACCTTGAAAAGACATCTGGTGCAAAACCTATGGAAGGCGCTACTGCTTCAGCGATGCAGGAAGAAGTGAAGAGCAAAGAGAAGGCAAAGAGGAAGAGGAAGAGAAAGCCAAAGTATCCTAAAGGATTTGATCTGGCAAACCCGGGTCCACCTCCGGACCCTGAAAGGTGGCTTCCGAGAAGGGAAAGGTCGAGTTATAGGCCCAAGAGGAAGGACAAGAGAGCAGCTCAAATCCGTGGCTCGCAGGGTGCAGTGACCAAGCAAGATAAACAAGAAACAGCTCCTTCAACGTCAAAGTCAAGCCAAGCGACTAATAAGAGTGCAGGTGCTGATCATTCGAAGCCTGCTTCCTCTAAGGCCTCGAAGAAGAAGTCTAGGAGATGAACAGTTACTAAAAAAACAATACAGGACTACTTAAAACACACAAGATCTATCAAGTTTTAGTTTTTAAAAAAAAAAAATTATTATCAAATATTAGTTGTCTTGGCCCTCGAAAGATTTTGGTTCATATCTTTGTCTCTTTTGCATTAATCAAAGAATCGATTCTCTCAGAGTGGTCAAAGCTGCAGCTTCCATCGCTAAGGCTGACTATGTTTATATATCTGTTTGTTTTCTAAGAGTTTTATTGTGTTTCCGTGTGTTCTACAAACTCAAAGATTTTGTTATAGTCTTAGTCTTGTCAAGTTGCAAATTTTGATTATATTTTTCATTTTGTTCTCCTGCTGAATCTTTGTTTGATTGAATATAAGAATTCGATCAAAGCATTAAGTTCTACGCAAATAGGTGACGATAAGCATCAAGAAAGGGAAAGATGCACTTGAAATGAAAGTTTGTCGCCATATAAGTGATCTCATCTATGGTGAGTGGTCACAAGAACTTCCTTTACTTTAGCTTGTATGTATCTTGAGTCCACTCCTGCAACCTTAAATTTTTTAGTATGCGGATATTATGACTCGTCGTTCACTAGTTGCGTATAGTCCGAGAAATATGTGGAAGATAAAGATAGAAAACACTTTTAACTTACCTTAGGGCTTTCATACATTCGATTCTAGATAGCTTTTCACGTCTTTCAGATGCAAATGGGGATCTCAAAGCTCAGGAATCTCTGTAACTGTATCACCATTCCCCAAGGAGAGGAATGTGTACATGATGCATTGCAGGAATACACATTTGGTGTGTTTCCTGGTCATTGACCTTGAGTACAACTCTACCAGTGACGACAAATACC
>QGKV02001556.1:21032977-21074046 GCA_003260655.2 Brassica cretica
GCATGAACAGATGAAAACAAGGCTAAAAACAAGACAAAGCTTTCAAAGTCACTTACCGATCATAATACAAACGTTCCACAACAGACGTACAAAGAGTTTTTTTTCAGTCATTGGTTCCGAGATACAAAAAAAACCATCTCTATTTTACCTGATGGTTCGATCCAAAAAAAGAACATTAGAAAGGCCTCTCTCTCTCTCTCACTACTTCATGTCAGGTACCACCATAGTCGCAGGAACTACTGTGTCAGTGTCCAGTTTGGCCCTCTTCCTCGGTTGTTCGGCTTCTTCAGTCACTACTGGAGTTTCTACTTCAGGGTCGGTAGTCTCACAGTTTTCCTCAGACTCTGACTCAGCTTTTTCTTCCACACTTGCGTCTTCACCTTCTTCAGACTCTGCCTTGTCCTCTTCCTTGTTCTTCAGCTTCTCTATCACCTCCATTACTTCTCTGTTAACCTGTTTACACATGATTACGTTTAGAACACAATGGCAATTTCACAAGGCAGGTTATTTCTCAAATTTGTATGGACGTAACGATAAATAGCGTATAATAAAGATTTCCTACACAACCACATTACAAAATGAATAATCTGGTGGTCTGACGATCTTGCTACCACTACTAGTCCAAATTTTTTAATCAGGCAAATCGCCATATTGGCAGATACTGTAAATAAGAAACATTTAGTTTACCACTGAACCAACTTCTTCATCTAGTTCTAGCAAAGATGAATCAACACTAATGCAACTTGCACTTGTATTCATGCAAGTGTATGAAATAAGTAAGATACGGAAGAAAGAGATTCATTGCATAAGACCAATGCAAGAACAGATGATGATGTTCACCTGAGGGTTCTGGAGAAAGTCAGAGATGTCAGTGGGGCAACATGGACAGTTCATGACGTTCTTCTGTGCACGAAGGGTCCGCCCACCTCTGCTTCTTTCTCTCACTAGAGTTTGCCCAGCAAACTTATCTTCTAAGCAAGCCTTGCAGAAGTTATGAGCACAAGGCGTTGTCACAGGAAGACTCATTACTTGACGGCAGATCTTGCAGCTAAACTCTGCATCAAGAAAATCACAACAAGGGTTTAGATGTGTACACAAACCACAGAAGAAATTGATAATTGGTGCAAATTCATAAACTTCTTCCNAGAAAATTAATAAAAACAAAGGCCAGACAGAGACTCAAACCTTTCAGAAGTTTTTCTCTCACGGAATTTGAATGTGCCGCCTTTATGGCTCTCTTCATAGTCTTCCTCTCCTCAGGATCCAAAACATTAACTGCCTTTAAACTAGCAGGTGGAGGCTTCATCCATTTCCAACAACCCTCAGCTTCCTGATCAGTTAAGCTTATCAGTAGGTAATAAAATTTAAAATCTGATCACAAGCCCAACTGTTATAAGTGGGAATTTGATCTAGGAGTATTGGAACAAAGGTATGGGAAGAACAAAGAGAGGAGCAACTTACATCAAAATTCCATGATGGACTTTCCTTTCTCTCAAAGAGCTCTGTTGCCATCTTAAGCTCTGGAATGTTAGGCAAAGGTCTTGGACGATCCCCATGCTCATCACTGCATGCATTATATCAAAGAGTTAAAGTTCAAAATCCAAAATATAAAGAAGAGTTTTCTAGAAGCAGATCATAACCTGGTCCATGGAGCAGGCTCATTGTCACACCTAACAAATAGATAACGACAGACCTTGAAAGAACCCTACGGAAACAGAAGAATAGGTCAGGAAAAGAATCCAGCTCTGCATAAAAGACAAGGTGGAAATTTTTGGTTGTCAGACACAAACATACCTGTATTCCAACTTTTCTCCAGCACTTCTCAATCCTGTAAACCCCATCATATCTCACTCCTGCCTCAGGGGCATATGCAGAACGCTTCTCCTTGTGAGACCTAATTATTTATGACGAAATTAATTAATTAAAGAATTAGTATCACTTAATGGTCAGAGTTTATTAATGAAGGTAGATAAATTAAGAAATGAATTATAAGGTGTATACAAACGATTTTAGCTTAACTCTCTAGGAAAAAAAAAAACCTCTTATTTACTCCAGAAAAAAAGTTCAATGCAAAGAAAAGCACTTGACATCACCTTACTGATTCAGTTTTTAGTATAGGAAAAATAAAAGAAAAACTAAGAATGTAAAAAGATGTTGAGAGAAATTGACTTTCACTAACCTGACAACACGAACGGGATAACCCATTTTGCAACTAACTCTTAAAGCTTCGTTTGACTTTTCAAACTTCTGGTCAAACGATTGATCCTTGTTAGTCCTTTTGTTGCCGCTAAGGTCTCTTCCTCCACTGTGTGACACATTCGCACATATTTAAGACAGAAAGAGGATAAATGTATCAGTAAATTGAAGAATTTGACTACTGCAATACACATGAGATAAGTAACATATACAAGATTATCAAGAAACAAATCCTAGACCAGTAGAGAGTACTGAAAAACAAACCTTCCTGTGTACAAAAACCATTCTCCATGATCCTCATCGTCCTCGTAACCTCCAGAGAGTGCCACGGATTGAGCTCCATAACTGGATTGTCCAGCAATGCCAGCAACGTGCGGGAAATGAGCTCCCCACTGCCTACATTCCAACCTATCCTCCCAGCTTTCTCCAACTAAGACACCTTGATTTCTGACAGGATCATTTTCAGCCGGGATAGGACCAAAGTGATCAGGCGGTATCGTCACATATATCCTGCCACTGGCGGCATTTGCCTTCCCGGTTTTCTTGGCGCGCTCGGTTGTAAATGCCTTATCTGGTCGGTCTTGGTTACTTATGAAATGAAAAACTTTGCCAGTACCCGCACCAGCACTCTTGGAAACCTTGGCCAGACGAATGGCGGACACGAGGGAAGAGTTAATCCTGGGATTGCTTGCCATTTTGGGAGGAATTGGGCTACGGCATTTAGCACAGGTTCGCTTCCCTTGACCAATCCACTTCTCAAAACACTTCAAACAAAAGTTGTGCCCGCATGGTGTCTGTAAAAAATACACATATAAAGATAATCCATCGGCTCTGCTTCATAGTTTTCAACTTTTTCAAAAAATACTCATCTACAAATCTAAAAGAAAAAAAGATACTAATTAAAAAGTCTCGCCACCCAAAATACTCAACAAAAGCACAACTTTATGGTTTATCTTTTACAATAACAAGAAATTTCTGAAAAAAAAAAAAAAGAATCATCCATAAACTGCAACAAAAAAAATCCAGATATAGAAAACATCAACCATCAAAAAAGAATACAAATATACAATCATTTGCAGAAACTAAGCTGCCTAACAAACACAATAAATTAGCCACCATAAACCTATATACTAAGTAAATCAAACAAAGAAACATGATAAATAAACAAGCATTAACAACGTAACGGCTAAAATGCCAAATCTGTTAAGCTATAAACATAGGTAAGCACACTGATTTATTGAACACAGTTTGTCACAAATGGTAAGCCCAATAAAAGCCCAAGCCATTGTAACAAACCTACTGCTGGAGTTTAGGTTTCAATCTCGAATTAGTAAATCACCAAAACTAACAAAACCCTAGATACGAAAACGGCTAAGCGAATCCAAGAATACACACACACTCGATCTATCATACAGAGTCGAGTAGAGAGAAAGCGAACCGTGACGGGCCTCTCAGGCAGCTGAATACAGAAGGAACAGTTCAAGTTTTCTCCGAGCGCCTTCAAAAGATCAACATCGAGCCCCGCGCTCTTCTTCCCTTCTTCTTCTTCTTCTTCGTCCTCATCGGCGGCGGATTTGCCGCTCAGCAGCTCCTGCCTCTTCTTAGCCTTATCCGCGTCCGTCAGAGACTCGTCGGCCTCTATCGCGCGGATCGCCGCTACCAGATCCGATCCGCCGCCGGATTCGACTCCGGAAACGGGGAGGAGAGGGTCGATTTCGCCGGAGCAGTCGGGGCAGTGCCACTGCAGAGTGGAAGCTAGGGTTTCGGGAGGGGAGGAAAGGCACGGCGCGTGCCAGGGAGTACCGCACGTGCCGCACGTGAGGGTTTCTTCCTGAGGAGGCTTGGCCTTGCATCGTAGGCACGCCCCGTCGTTGTCGCAAGGAAGCTGGGCCATTTCGATGGAGAGAGAGGGGGGAGATTGGGAGAGAGAAAGGTGTTTCCGAGATTCGAGGTTGGAGAGAGAGATAGAGAGAGAGAGAGAGGAGTGGAGGTAATTAAAGAGGGAGAGACGAAAAATGAGGGGGCGGGGTTTTAAAATAACTTAAAATTCAAACAGGCGCCAAAACTAAAATATATATTATTTAAGAAAAAAGTTTATTATTCGATTTTTTTAATTTTCCGAATTTTTTTTTCGAATTTTATCTCGTAATCCCAAAAATTATTAAAAATAGTTTTTAAATAATTATTTTAATCCAAATCTCCACCCTATAATTTTAAACCTTAAATTTAGATTAGTTTATAAATGTTTTTTATTTTTTTAATGTATATTTTTATGGTAAAAGAGTTTATAGTCCTATTCTAAGATATTTTTCTAAACAGTAATCCTAATGTTAAAATAAGAAAATGGTGGATAAGATTAGGTCTAGCTTTGAACTTTTAGTTACACACCCATCCTTCTATATATCTACTTCTTTTGTCTTATTGAACATTTAGTATAATAATCACATTACATTACATGTTTGTTAATATTAAAAAAACAACTACAACTGTGTTTTTCTAAATGCAGCTCCATGGTGGCCTATGATCTTTATCAGCTTTTGGGTTTTAAATTAGTAGACGGACACTGTGCTATTTCATGGCAACTCGTTCTAATTTACATATGTCTTTATCAGCTTTTGGGTTTTTTTTGCTTGATGAAAAAAAAAAATGTTTAATAGTCTACAAACATTAGAGCACCTTCAACGCGGGATGCAAGGAGGGTTTTCAGGAGAAAAGATGGTGTGGGGCCCACCAAAAAAGAGAGATAGTTGTCTCCTGTCGCGAAATAAACGACGTATTTTACATTGTTTCGCGGATCCCACTGACACGTATCAGTTTGCGATTGGTTTATTTTTAATTTTTTTTTAAATTAGACAAAAAAAATAGGAAACCTAAATTGGGTAGGTGCTCTTAGAGCTATATTACTAAATCTTTTTTTTTTGCGTAGGTTTCACACAAAATAGTAGACTCAATCAAACATGAAGCAAATGAGCTGGTTTTGAGAGATTGTTTTTAGTACTCCGATTCAACATTAAGATTTATACCCTTTTGATTGGAATTTCTTCAGAAAACCGAGATCTAAAATTAACCATCCCATACACGACAGATGCAACAATTATTATATTACCCGCAAATGAGATAAATTTTTTGTTGTGATCATTTTGATAAAATGGCTGACGAGTAGCAAGATTGATTTTTTTTTTTTTTGTAACAGAGTAGCAAGATTGATTATTGTAGGATTCAGTGGCAATCCCCATTACCTCGTCAGAAACTTCCCAAATTTAAACTATGTTATTCCACTTATAAAATTATCGTTTTTATTTCATCATCACCTCCCAAAAAATCTCATTTGTCTGGGTTCATATCCAGCCCACACCATCCCTTGAAGTGCGCCATAACATGCGTTATACAGAGAGAGTGCGCCATAACTAGACGTACTTGTTCGAGATCAACCGGGCGTTCCAATAATTTTGACAAAGCTTTCATCAGCGTAATGAGCAACTGCGGAGANGTGAGGGTTTCTTCCTGAGGAGGCTTGGCCTTGCATCGTAGGCACGCCCCGTCGTTGTCGCATGGAAGCTGGGCCATTAAGATGGAGAGAGAGGGGGGGGTGATTGGGAGAGAGAAAGGTGTTTCCGAGATTCGAGGTTGGAGAGAGAGAGAGAGGAGTGGAGGTAATTAAAGAGGGAGAGACGAAAAATACAGGGGCGGGGTTTTAAAATAATTTAAAATTCAAACAGGCGCCAAAACTAAAATATATAGTATTATTTAAGAAAAAAGTTTATTATTCGATTTTTTGAATTTTCCGAATCTTTTTTTCGAATTTTATCTCGAAATCCCAAAAAATATTAAAAAACAGTTTTAAAATAATTATTTTAATCCAAATCTCCATCCTATAATCTTCAACCTTAAATTTAGATTAGTTTATAAATGTCTTTTATTTTTTTTAATGTATATTTTTATGGTAAAAGAGTTTATAGTCCTATTCTAAGATATTTTTCTAAAAAGTAATCACTAATTAGAGATGTCAAACAGGTTTATCCATCTCGTTCTGTCCCGTACCGCGGCGGGTTAGTCGTCGAGCGGGTTACAGCGGGTCTGTCCCGTGCGGACTTCGGTCTTCAAAATGTCAGTCCAAACCCGTACCGCATAATATATAAGCCTTTACGGACCGTCTCGTGGGACGCCTCCTTACTACAACTTCTTTAATGAATGTTCAAGTAGAAGAGTTTTACAAAAGAGTTGAAGATAGCTCATTAAGCTTCAATAAAGCATTATCAAAATCAATGACACAAAGCTCTGTTTGTGCTTGCGTTCTTGAGTTAAAAGTCTTCTTTTGTTATCAGCATAAGCTTTTGTTGAGTTTGAATCTGATTGAGTTGTTGTCTTTGTATTAATTTGGCTCAAGTGTTATATGTATTCATCAAACCATCTCTCTTTTTAATTATTTGGATTGCAAAAAATTCGTGAATCACTTTGCCAAATTATACAAGTGACGTGATATACAACTAACTTTTCTCCTAAACAACATCATTGTAACCAAATTTAATTTAAGAAAAACACCACTTAACAGTACCGAAAACAAAACCAATCAACTTAAACAAGAAATATCACATTGTAATAAATCAATTCATAGTTGTGTGTAATAAAAAGAGAAAACCAAATCAAAACACCACCAGAGCTCGAATCGTTATCGCTGGAGCTGGAGTCGTCATCGCCGGAGCTCGAGTCGTCATCACCGGAGCTCGAATCATTATCGCCAAAACTTCTTATGTTTTTTGGGGGAAAAGTCACAAGAACCGCTTTCTTCTCGCTCTACTTCTCAATTTTTTCAGGTAAAATCAGAAATGAAAAAAAAAAATGCGGACACCATGTAATCTCGCATAACCCGTTTCGGTCCATCCCGCGAAAGACCCAGTCCCGCGAGGCCCGCAAATTTACAGACCTAGAAAACCTCATCTCAATACCGTACTGCGACAGTCCTTTACGGGCTAAATCCGCGGTCCAGATCCATGATTGCCTTCTCTATCACTAATGTTAAAATAAGAAAATGGTGGATAAGATTAGGTCTAGCTTTGAACTTTTAGCTACACACCCATCCTTCTATATAGCTACTTCTTTTGTCTTATTAAACATTTAGTAAAATAATCACATTATATTACATGTTTGTTAATATTGAAAAACAACTACAACTGTGTTTTTCTAAATGCAGCTCCATGATGGCCTATGATCTTTATCAGCTTTTGGGTTTTAAATTAGTAAACGGACACTGTGCTATTTCATGGCAACTCGTTCATAAATGTTTAATAGTCTACAAACATTAGAGCTATATTACTAAATCTTTTTTTCTTGTGTAGGTTTCACACAAAATAGTAGACTCAATCAAACATGAAGCAAATGAGCTGGTTTTGAGAGATTGTTTTTAGTACTCCGATTGAACATTAAGATTTACACCCTTCTGATTGGAATTTCTTCAGAAAACCGAGATCTAAAATTAACCATCCCATACACGACAGATGCAACAATTATTATATTACCCGCAAATGAGATAAACTTCTTGTTGTGATCATTTTGATAAAATGGCTGACGAGTAGCAAGATTGATTATTGTAGGATTCAGCGGCAATCCCCATTACCTCGTCAGAAATTTCCCAAGTTTAAACTACAGTATAACCTCTTTAAATCAATATTCTATAAATTAATATACACTAAAAATTTCTATAAAATAATATAATTTTATAGTCA
This sequence comes from Brassica cretica, assembly GCA_003260655.2. Lineage (NCBI taxonomy): Eukaryota > Viridiplantae > Streptophyta > Magnoliopsida > Brassicales > Brassicaceae > Brassica > Brassica cretica. Next base: position 21,040,897 of record QGKV02001556.1, read on the forward strand.
CAACTTGAGTTTTTGGTTCAATTAGTATAACGATAAATTAATATCTCTATAAATTAATAAAAAAATTATAGTTTTCGTGTAATCCCAACATTATTAATTTATAGAGGTTTCACTGTATGTTAATCCAGTTATAAAATTATCGTTTTTATTTCATCATCACCTCCCAAAAAATCTCATATGTCTGGGTTCATATCCAGCCCACACCATCCCTTGAAGTGCGCCATAACAGCGTTATACAGAGAGAGTGCGCCATAACTAGACGTGCTTGTCCGAGATCAACCGGGCGTTCCAATAATTTTGACAAAGCTTTCATCACCATAATGAGCAAATGCGGAGACATGGAGTCACCTTGATGCAGCCCCACTTCAGTGGGAAAAAATAGCCAATGTTCCATTAATGGAGATAGAGAACCTAGGCAAGGTGATGAACACCATAATATAATATATATATAAACAAAGCCGAGAACCCTTGTGTCTCCAAGATCTTGAATATAAAATCCTAGTAGAGCGTGTCAAATATTTTCTGATATGCACCTTCAGCATGCAACTTTTGGACATGAAGCCTTCTCATAGTTCATAATAAGCTCTGATGAAACTATGACATTCTCACCAAGTATGCAGCCTTTCAAGAAAGCATATTGATTAGGGCTGAAGAAGAAAACAAGACTGATTTAAATCTATTTGTGATGATCTTAGAAATCAGATAATTTTGCAACAACTAACTGGTCTACAATCCCCAAATTTGCTGGCTTCTGGCTTTGTGCCTACCTTCACTGGTTGTTTTTTTCATTTATGGATGAGTGCGACTAACACATAGATCTTCTCAAACATATTGTTGTGACGGATGTGAGAAGATAGAGATTAACAGATGGATAAACAATAAAGAAAGACACAAAGATTTAACGTGATTCACCCCTAACGGCTACGTCCACGGGCAGAGAGAATTTATTGATGGAGGAATTACAGAGATCTGTCTACAAGAAGATCAGATATAGTTTTTCTACGGCTGCTAACTAGGTTTAGAAGAGGCAAAAAATATATATAGTTGTATCCCGAAAAACCCTAGCACTAGTGGGCCTCAAAAAAGACTAAGGCTCAACAGATTCAAGGCATTATTCAACAAATCTACACCTTGACTTGAATCCTCCATAATCAGATGTACCAGAATGCACTTCAAGACAGATGTACCAGACTCTCTCTTTGCTCAGATGTTCCGTCGAACTCAGATGTCAGATGTCCCGTCGGACCAGATGCTCCTCAGAGCCAGATGCCCCTCAGGGCCAAACGCCTATCAGGGACAGATTTAACAGCTTGAGATGTTTAGCAAATCAAGACAATGCTTGAACTTGCTATGAGGAACCGGCTTAGTAAACATATCCGCAGGATTATCAGCTGTTCCTACCTTCTTCACTTCAATCCTCTTCTCATCTCTCAGAAAATGGTATCTTACATCGATATGCTTGGTTCTCTCATTATGAACCTTATCCTTGGCTAAGCAGATAGCACTTAAGCTATCACAGAACACAGTAGCCTGATCATGATGAAGACCAAGATCACTGACCAATCCTCTCAACCATATTGCCTCCTTAGCAGCTTCTGTCAATGCCATATACTCTGCCTCAGTTGTAGACAAAGTCACTGTCGACTGCAAAGTCGCCTTCCAGCTCACAACAGAACCACCCAAAGTAAATACGTAACCAGTCATAGATCTCCTGCTGTCCACATCTCCTGCATAATCCGAATCAGAATACCCAGTAACCAGTCTCGGATCCTTGTCTCCATAGACAAGACCAATATCAGATGTACCCTTAAGGTACCGGAAAATCCTCTTCACAGCGATCCAGTGCTCCTTTCGCGGCTGAACCATGAACCTACTCACAACACTGACTGCGTGTGCAAGATCTGGTCTTGTACAAACCATAGCATACATCAAACTTCCTACAGCACTAGCATAAGGAACACGTGACATATAATCGATTTCCCCTTCAGACATTTCATCACTCATGGTAGGATGAAAATTTGCAGCACATGGAGTATCGATAGGCTTAACATTAAGCATCCCGAATCTTGTCAAGACCTTTTCAATGTAGGCCTTTTGTGACAAGAACAGCTTCTTCTTCGTCCTATCCCTGAAGATCTCCATTCCTAGAATCTTCCTCGCAGCACCCAAATCTTTCATCTCAAACTCAGANTATATAAACAAAGCCGAGAACCCATGTGTCTCCAAGATCTTGAATATAAAATCCTAGTAGAGCGTGTCAAATATTTTCTGATATGCACACCTTCAGCATGCAACTTTTGGACATGAAGCCTTCTCATAGTTCATAATAAGCTCTGCTGAAACTATGACATTCTCACCAAGTATGCAGCCTTTCAAGAAAGCATATTGATTAGGGCTGAAGAAGAAAACAAGACTAATTTAAATCTATTTTGTGATGATCGTAGGAATCAGATAATTTTGCAACAACTAACTGGTCTACAATCCCCAAATTTGCTGGCTTCTGGCTTTGTGCCTACCCCCACTAGTTGTTTTTTCCATTTATGGATGAGTGCGACTAACACATAGATCTTCTCAAACATATTCGCTGAGAATGAGAATATAAGAGCATGATTAACGGAGGTTCTTAGGATAAGGTTCTTAGCGGAATATAAGAACCCGTCTCTTAATTTTTAACTAAAAAAACTAAGAACCGGCTCTTAAATAAGAGATTTAAGAACCGGTTCTTAAATTTTTTAGTTAAAAGTTAAAAAACAGGTTCTTATATTCCGATAAGAACTCCAGCTTAAGAACTTTTCATTAATCATGGTCTAAGAGATCTCCAGTCAGCTTCTTAAGAATAGTTTTTTTTTTACTATTATTATAATAATGTTTTAAAAATAACTCCATAAGTATTTAAATTAAATGCAAATTTTTTTTACCAATCCAAAAAACACAACAGTGTCATAGTCTCTACCTTTTTCTTCATGTATCTTAAAAAAAAATCTTTTAACAATTTTTCTTTCTTTCTCCCACCTTTTACTTTTATTAATAGTAAAGAGTGAAAAATGCTTGCAGTAGTCTCTCATTATTGCCATAAGACCAGGTCCATCCTTGTAGATACCCAAAAGGAGTTCTTCCTAATTTGATATTAGTATTTTTGATGTTTTAAATTTTATTTTCTAAAAGCCTAACTGGTGGATTTGGTATCGAGCTCATTTACTTGTTACAATCACAAGTTTATACGAAGGAAGGCTCCTGCATCAAACCATGATAAGAAAAAAAAATTATCAAAAAAAATAGATAAAAAGTTGTTGACCAGACCAAGTCAAACTATCGGTTTGTGGAACAAGAAAGGCCTAAGAGAACATCATTCCAAAAGATGATATCTGATTATAGGTCGGTTGTGTCTGCTGCATAAATTCATGATCAAACTGATGGAAACTGCTAGAAAATGGAAGAGGAATATCAAAGTTGTTGCAACTTGCCATGCCTAGTTCCCCCAAGTAAGTAAATCCAAGTAATTACTACCATAATCTTGATTACAAGGTTGTTCAAAGGCATAGGAGTTCGGCCAACTGCCACACAGCAGACAAACATCCCAAAATTGAAGATAAATTTTTGTAACTCGGAACATGTTTTCATTTATTGAGAAGCAGTTACATACTTATAAGGAACACAACTTAAGAAAAGAGAGATATTTTGATTACATTTCAATACACCAAACGAATGCCCTTCTCACTTGCTGCTCTCTAACAAAACCCAAATGACAACAAGGTTTACTGTTCTCTAACAAACCCCCAAATCACAACAGAATTATAAGAAGGAGAGCGTCGTTGAATCAAAGCACAACATCTAGAGATTTCATAATGCGAAAACTACCAGCAATCAAAGCATGATCACTCCATTGATCAACTTTACCCCAAATCTGACCCCTTTGCGTCTTTCCAGCGAAATCTCCGCAAAACAAATCTCCCCAGTGCTTTCTTGTTTACGAAAAAACAAAACCAGTTTGCCAGCGTAATTAGTCATAGCCATTGCCCAAAAACAAACAACACGTCTCATCTCAGCCATCAAATCTTCCACACCTTTCACCACTTGCCAACACTTGTGTTCTGGATCATATGCATTCAATTCCCTGTCCGAATAATCGTAAAAGTACAAAACATCATGAACAATACATGCCTTCTCCCACTCAATTGAGTTAAGCACCTCGTATGTTTCCCACTTGCTTTCCTTTGGGTCGTAAACAAAGCTATTCTGAAAATTCCTCATGTACATCTTACCAGCCATCACCACCAAGCAACGATCACGTATCTGCATCCTTGGCACTGTCATCGGACCTTCCCACCTTTGTGTTTCTGTATCGAACACCAGTATCCCATGTGACTTTTGATCAGTACCGTGATATCCAAAGACGTAGATTCTCCCTCCGATGGCGTCAGCGAGTAGAGCAGACATGGGGAAAGGCATCCTCGGGAGATGTTGCACAGTGTGAGATGTACAGTCGATGATGTAAGATTTAATCCTAGAAAACACATATATCCTCGAACCCACAGCTACGAAGCTTCCATAAGGTGGCATTTCAGGAAGCCATGCAGGGATTATGACCAAGTGGCTTCTATTGCGGTGGAGAGTATACAAACGGTCCACACGGTTGGCTCAGTTATAGAGGACAACATAGCGACAATGTTCAGTGCAGCCCAAGGAAGATCGTCTTGCGTATATCTCAGGCGACGAAACGAGTGATCGGAAGCTCTTTGAAACGAGGGAGACTCTCGGATAGTCACATATCCGTACACGCGCCAATATGTCAGCCATGACGTCCTCTGGAAGTGATGTAATCGGAAACCAGAGATGTCCGCATTGCTAAGGCCTCCGCGATTAGAGGTGATCCCACAAAGCGTTGGAAGCGCGATTCCTGAATTGATGTTTGCAGCGACGGTCCCGTGAAGATCCAAGCAAGGCTTGCGACCTGTTGATCCTTCTTCCAGGCTGCATCGGTCATACACCTTACCGTTTTTCCTTCAGGAGGTAAGGCTGTGACGAAACTGCTGGGGATTCTTCTAAGCAGGGGTAAGGTTCTTAAGGCTATTGTATCTCCTTGAGCCTTGCTCCATTCTTTTGCTAAAAAAAATATCATTTATTGCTGTGTTTTTAGGGGATATCAGTCGCTTCTCAAAAATCAAGGTGTTTCTGGAAGTCCAGTTAGTCTTGCAGATCCATGGGAGGACATTGAGCGAGATTTTTTAAGGAGGTAAACAAGGCATCTTCCTAAAGGCTATAACCACCTCTTTGAAAGTATTTCCTGCAGCTATGTGAACTGCATTTAGTAGTGGGATTTTCTCCCAAACCTTTTGAGAAAACAGACAGGTAAAGAAAATATGAACTGTTGATTCAGTTTCCTGACATCGACGACAATATTTCATCGCTATAAGGTCTCTTGTCTACTGGTTTTCTCCAAGGGGTAACGCGTTTTGGAGGATATGCCACAAGAAGATTTTCATCTTTGGTGAATACGGTCATGTCCACACGTCTTTGATCCAGTTGAATCCTTCTGGAGAGATAATGCTTTCTTGTGAGACTGCTGGCATTGCTTTTGAGTTGTAACCAAACTTAGCTGAGTAGATCCCAGATTGCATGGGCTGCCAAATGAATGCATCTTCAGCTCCTTTAATGCTTGGATGGAGGCATTGGATCTTAGCCGCCCATGCTGGTAAGATCACTTCTAGTCTAGTGCTATTCCACTCCATTTCAGAGGTCAATAGGTCTGCCACTTTTAGGTCTAGGTGTTCCTCCGGAATAGGTCCAATCGGCCTCGTTGTGTCCTCAAGTGATATCCAAGAGTCTTTCCACACTCTTGTGGTTTGGCCATTGCCTACTGCATTTCCTAGATGTTCCTTTAGGAGATCTCTTCCATGTAGGATTCCTTTCCACCCATGTGAACATGCATGAGGCGTCTCAACATCTAGGAAGTTTTTGTTTTGACAGTATTTTCCCACCAGTATTCTAGCCAGTAAGCTCTCTGGACCTGTGAGAATTCGCCATGCTAACTTAGCGAGGAGGGCTTGGTTGAAAATGTGTATGTCTCTGAGTCCCAAACCTCCCCCTGCTTTAGGTTTTGTTAGCTTCTCCCAAGAGACCTAACACATTTTTTTCCTTCTCATTTGGCCCATCCCACCAAAATCGAGTTAACACTGATTGTATCCTTTTGCAGAGACTCATAGGGAGCTGGAAACATGACATTGTGTATGTTGGGATGGCTGACAAGACATACTTCAACATGGTAAGCTTTCCAGCTTTTGATAGGAATCTAGTGGACCAACTAGCTGCCCTTTGTCTGATTTTATCCACAATTGACGTGAATAGGTCTTTTTTATGTCTGCCAAAGTGTTCAGGCAGCCCTAAGTACTTCCCCAAACCTCCCTCTTTTGAGATACCTAATATAGAATTCGCTTGTTTTCTCTCATTGCATGAGGTGTTTTACCCGAGAAAGTAATAGAAGACTTCAGTTTGTTAATCTTCTGGCATAAGGCTTTCTCATAGTTCTAGAGGATTTGCACGAGTGCATTGCAGCTAGTGAGAATTGCAATACAAAAGAACATTGTACAGATGATTAACCCTCAGACACCTCCTCGCAACCCTAATTCCTTGGAGGGAGCCGTTCTTATCAGCATTTCGGCACATGCCTAAGAATGAAGAGGTAAGGTAACAAGGGATCTCTCTGTCTGAAAAACAAAAACAATTCATTTTTAATATACCTCATATCATTCAGTAACAAACCAATAAGTATTAAGTAGTAATAAGAACAATCCCATGATCACTAACTTTGATTTGCTGAGATTTTACAGCAGAGAGTGCTCAATGCATGGCTGCAATCCACTGTTATCTGCAAGAGCTATAGGGACAGAGACCAAGGCTTCTTCAAACGCCCTAATTGCATACTGCATATAGTAACCACTATATATCTCGTTCTCCATAATACATCATTTCATAATCATAGCAATGGTGTAGAGCTAGGCTATAAAACCTTGCAGAGAGTGAAAGTACACAACGCCACATAACAAAATCAAGATTCTATGGCGTTTGATAATCAAACCAATATAATTAAGCATTCCCTCCAAACGAGCAAAGGGCATGATTATGTACTCAACCTCATCAAAAGACATGGCTTCACCATTGATCAAAATCAATGGAGTTGTAAACTCCTGGCATCAAATTCTCATTAGGAGCGCCGATAAAACCATCCTTGCAAAGCTTGAGAGAACCAAATTCACCACTTCATTTCATGTGCTTCTAGCTCATAGAACCGTATTATATAAACTAAGGAAAACTGAATATTGTAAAGAATAAAATTGATAAAATTATACCAAAGATTAAGAAAAGGATGATACAACTGCAGAGTCGAGATATTATCTCTTTCCTTAACTCAAAATACGTCTCATAGTGCGACGGTTCGATAACGTAATGAGTCTCAGGATACAACTGCAAAAAATCTTCTGATTTGCGTCATTTTATCATAAGCCTATCAAAACTAGTTTTGTGTATACTCTCAGACTCAAAAGAAAAGAATAGAAATAAAAAACAAAAAAATAAAGAATCAAATATTCAAGTGGGAAAATTACTTTTTACTACATTCGTTCGTATGAATGTGTCTCATGAGTTAACACAAGTGCTCCTTTTATACAGAAAAATGAAGACACATTGTCATTATGGAGTCAACAAAACGTACCATTTAAGTGCAATAATGGAATTTAAATTCCTTAATTCATAGCTCTTGTATGTTTCTCTTTTCAAGTCATAAAGCGGTTTTTGACCAAATCAAAATCCATCAATATATTTTGTTGGGTTTATATTTTACATTTAAGTAAATACAAAAATATTTTAAGTATAAGATTTTAATATAGACTAATTGACATAAAATCTAATTAATCAATTAAATCAACATTCAAACTCAAATACCCAAAATGATACATTTGCTTAGTTTTTATACTTAGCCAAATATAAAATTTTACAAGTTTTTTATATCATTCACTTTGGACTTCTATTTTCTCATTCAAAACAACTCTGATTTTGACCAACAAATACACTAACTCATAGTGTTCACGGTGACGATTACATCNAAAATCAGTGATGCATCCTCATCTTCCACCTTAACATCAATATTCCTCAGATCCAACAAGATGGAATTTAGACTGTCAAGATGATCTTGGAGTTGTGTACCTTCTTGCATCCTCAGAGCGAAAAGACGTTGTTTTAGAAGTAGCTTCTTAGTCAGAGACTTTGTCATGTATTGACTCTCTAACTTCGACCACAAATCAGCTGCAGCATCAACACTGGATACTTCGATGATGATCTCATCTGCCAGACACAACAAAATTGTTGAATACACCTTCTCTTCAGTAGCCTCCATCTCAGTAGTAATAGGTTCAACCTTCTTCCCTGACAACGGTGCCCAAAGACCTTATTGCTTCAGCAACGCCTTCATCTTGATTTGCCAGAGACTAAAACTGTTCCTTCCAGTAAACTTGTCGATCTTCATATTCATCTCAGACATCTTCTCACCAGATTCAACCCAAAGCTCTGATACCAGTTTCTTGTGACGGATGTGAGAAGATAAAGATTAACAGATGGATAAACAATAAAGAAAGACACAGAGATATAACATGGTTCACCCCTAACGGCTACGTCCACGGACAAAGAGAGATTTTATTGATGGAGAAATTACAGAGATCTGTCTACAAGAAGATCAGATCTAGTTTCTCTACGGTTGCTAACTAGGTTTAGAGGAGGCACAAAATATATATAGTTGTGTCCCGGAAAACCCTAACACTAGTGGGCCTCAAAAAAAGACTAAGGCCCAACAGATTCAAGACATTATTCAACACATATTTATTGAGAAATAATATAAGAGCATCTCCAGTCAGCTTCTTAAGAATAGTTTTTTTTACTATTATTATAATAATGTTTTAAAAATAACTCCATAAGTATTTAAATTAAATGCAAATTTTTTTTACCAATCCAAAAAACACAACAGTGTCATAGTTTCTACCTTTTTCTGCAAGTATCTTAAAAAAAATCTTTTATCAATTTTTCCTTCTTTCTCCCATCTTTTATTTTTTATTAATAGTAAAGAGTGAAAAATTCTTGCAGTAGTCTCTCATTACTGCCATAAGAGCAGCTTCATCATTGTAGATACCCAAAAGGAGTTCTTCCTAATTTTATATTAGTATTTTTGATGTTTTAAATTTTATTTTCTAAAAGCCTAACTGGTGGATTTGGTGTTACAATCACAAGTTTATATAAAGGAAGGCTCCTGCATCAAACCATGATAAGAAAAAAAAATTATCAAAAAAAACAGATAAAAAATTGTTGACCAGACCAAATCAAACTATCAGTTTGTGGAACAAGAAAGACCTAAGAGAACATCATTCCAAAAGATGGTATCTGATTATAGGTCAGTTGTGTCTGCTGCATAAATTCATGATCAAACTGATGGAAACTACTAGAAAATGGAAGAGGAATATCAAAGTTGTTGCAGCTTGCCATGCCTAGTTCCCCAAGTTAGTAAATCCAAGTAATTACTATCATAATCTTGATTACAAGGTTGTTCAAAGGCAGAGGAGTTGGCCAACTGCCACACAGCAGACAAACATCCCAAAATTGAAGATACATTTTTGTAACTGGGAACATGTTTTCATTTATTGAGAAGCAGTTGCATACTTATAAGGAACACAACTTAAGAAAAGAGAGATTTTTTTATTACATTTCAATACACCAAACGAATGCCCTCCTCACTTGTTGCTCTCTAACAAAACCCAAATGACCACAAGTTTTACTGTTCTATAAGAAACCTCCAAATCACAACAGAATTATAAGAAGGAGAGCGTTGTTGAATCAAAGCACAACATCTAGAGATTTCATAATGCGAAAACTACCAGCAATCAAAGCATGATCACTCCATTGATCAACTTTACCCCAAATCTGACCCCTTTTGCGCCTTTCCAGCAAAATTTTCGCAAAACAAATCTCCCCAGTGCTTTCTTGTTTACGAAAAAACAAAACCAGCTTGCCAGCGTAATTAGTCGTAGCCATTGCCCGAAAACAAACAACACGTCTCATCTCATCCATCAAATCTTCCACACCTTTCACCACTTGCCAACACTTGTGTTCTGGATCATATGCATTCAATTCCCTGTCCGAATAATCGTAAAAGTACAAAACATCATCAACAATACATGCTTTCTCCCACTCCATTGAGTTAAGCACCTCGTCTGTCTCCCACTTGCTTTCCTTTGGGTCGTAAACAAAGCTATTCTGAAAATTCCTCATGTACATCATACCAGCCATCACCACCAAGCAACCATCACGTATCTGCATCCTTGGCACTGTCATCGGACCTTCCCACATTTGTGTTTCTGTATCGAACACCAGTATCCCATGTGACTTTTGATCGGTACCGTGATATCCAGAGACGTAGATTCTCCCTCCAATGACGTCAGCGAGTAGAGCATACATGGGGAAAGGCATCCTCGGGAGATGTTGCACAGTGTGAGATGTACAGTCAATGATGTAAGATTTAATCCTAGAAAACACATATATCCTCGAACCCACATCTACGAAGCTTCCATAAGGTGGCATTTCAGGAAGTCATGCAGGGATTAGGACCAAGTGGTTATTATTGCGGCGGAGAGTATACAAACGGTCCACACGGTTTGCCCAGTTATAGAGGACAACATAGAGACAATGTTCAGTGCAGCCCAAGGAAGATCGTCTTGCGTATATCCCAGGCGACGAAACGAGTGACCGGAAGCTCTTCGAAACGAGGGAGACTCTCGGATAGTCACATATTCGTATACGCGCCAATATGTCAGCCATGACGTCCTATGGAAGTGATGTAATCGGAAACCAGGGATGTCCGCATTGCTAAGGCCTCTGCGATCAGAGGTGATCCCACAAAGCGTTGGAAGCACGATTCCTGAATCAATGTTTGCAGCGACGGTCCCGTGAAGATCCAAGCAACGCATGCGACATGTTGATCCTTCTTCCAGGCTGCATCGGTCATACACCTTACAGTTTCTCCTTCAGGAGGTAAGGCTGTGACGAAACTGCTGGGGATTCTTCTAAGCGGGGGTAAGGTTCTTGAGGCTATTGTATCTCCTTGAGCCTTGCTCCATTATTTTGCTAAACGAATATCATTTATTGCTGTGTCTTCAGGGGATATCAGTCGCTTCTCAAAAATCAAGGTGTTTCTGGAAGTCCAGTTAGTCCTGCAGATCCATGGGAGGACATTGAGCGAGATTTCTGAAGGAGGTAGACAAGGCATCTTCCTGAAGGCTATAACCACCTCTTTGAAAGTATTTACTGCAGCTATGTGAACTGCATTTAGTAGTGGGATTTTCTCCCAAACCTTTTGAGAAAACAAACAGGTAAAGAAAGTATGAACTGCTAATTCAGTTTCCTGACATCGACGACAATATTTCATCGCTATAAGGCCTCTTGTCTACTGGTTTTCTCCAAGGGGTAACGCGTTTTGGAGGATAGGCCACAAGAAGATTTTCATCTTTGGTGAATACGGTCCAGTCCACACGTCTTTGATCCAGTTGAAGCCTCCTGGAGAGATAATGCTTTCTTGTGAGATTGCTTGCATTGCTTTTGAGTAGTAACCAAACTTAGCTGAGTAGATCCCAGATTGCAGGGGATGCCAAATGAATGCATCTTCAGCTCCTTTAATGCTTGGATGGAGGCACTGGATCTTAGCCGCCCATGCTGGTAAGATCTCTTCTAGTCAAGTGCTATTCCACTCCATTTCAGAGGTCAATAAGTCTGCCACTTTTAGGTCTAGGTGTTCCCCCGAAATAGGTCCAATCGGCCTTGTTGTGTCCTCAAGTGATATCCAAGAGTCTTTCCACACTCTTGTGGTTTGGCCATTGCCTAATGCATTTCCTAGATGTTCCTTTAGGAGATCTCTTCCATGTAGGATTTCTTTCCACCCATGTGAACATGCATGAGGCGTCTCAACATCTAGGAAGTTTTTGTTTTGACAGTATTTTCTCACCAGTATTCTAGCCAGTAAGCTCTCTGGACCTGTGAGAATTCGCCATGCTAACTTAGCGAGGAGAGCTTGGTTGAAAATTTGTATGTCTCTGAGTCCCAAACCTCCCCCTGCTTTGGGTTTTGTTAGCTTCTCCCAAGAGACCTACATTTTTCTTCTTCTCATTTGGCCCATCCCACCAAAATCGAGTTAACACTGATTGTATCCTTTTGCAGAGACTCATAGGGAGCTGGAAACATGACATTGTGTATGTTGGGATGACTGACAAGACAGAATCCAACATGGTAAGCTTTCCTGCTTTTGATAGGAATCTAGTGGACCAACTAGCTGACCTTTGTCTGATTTTTTCCACAATTGACGTGAATAGGTCTTTTTTATGCCTGCCAAAGTGTTCAGGCAGCCTTAAGTACTTCCCCAAGCCTCCCTCTTTTGAGATCCTAATATAGAATTCGCTTGTTTTCTCTTATTGCATGAGGTGTTTTGCCCGAGAAAGTAATAGAAGACTTCAGTTTGTTAATCTTCTGGAATCAGCTAGTGAGAATTGCATTACATAAGAACATTGTATCATCTGCAAAAAGCAGATAATTAACCCTCAGACACCTCCTCGCAACTCTAATTCCTTGGAGGGAGCCGTTCTTCTCAGCATTTCGGCACATGCCTAAGAATGAAGAGGTAATGTGACAAGGGATCTCCCTGTCTGAACAACAAAAACAATTCATTTTTAATAAATGTACCCCATATCATTCAGTAACAAACCAATAAGTATTAAGTAGTAATAAGAACAATCCCATGATCACTAACTTTGATTTGCTGAGATTTTACAGCAGGGAGTGCTCAATGCATGGCTGCAATCCATTGTTATCTGCAAGAGCTATAGGGACAAAGACCAAGGCTTCTTCAAACGCCCTAATTGCATACTGCATATATTAACCAATATATATCTCGTTCTCCATAATAGAACATTTGATAATCATAGCAATGGTATAGAGCTAGGCTATAAAACCTTGCAGAGAGTGAAAGTACACAACGCCACATAACAAAACCAAGATTCCATGGCGTTTGATAATCAAACCAATATAATTAAGCATTCCGTCCAAACGAGCAAAGGGCATGATTATGTACTCAACCTCATCAAAAGACATGGCTTCACCATTGATCAAAATCAATGGAGTTGTAAACTCCTGTCATCAAATTCTCATTAGGAGCGCCGATAAACCATCCTTGCCAAGCTTGAGAGAACCAAATTCACCACTTCATTTCATGTGCTTTCAGCTGATAGGACCGTATTATATAAACTACGGAAAACTGAATATTGTAAAGAATAAAATTGATAAAATTGTACCAAAGATTAAGAAAAGGATGATACAACTGCAGAGTCGAGATATTATCTCTTTCCTTAACTCAAAATACGTCCCGTCGTGCGACGGTTCGATAACGTAATGAGTCTCAGGATACAACTGCAAAAAAATCTTCTGATTTGCGTCATTTTATCATAAGCCTAACGAAACTAGTTTTGTGTATACTCTCGGACTCAAAAGAAAAGAATATAAATAAAAAACACAAAAATAAAGAATAAAATATTCAAGTGAGAAAATTACTTTTTACTACATTCGTTCGTATGAATGTGTCTCATGAGTTAACAGAAGTGCTCTCTTTATACAGAAAAATGAAGACACGTTATGTCATTATGGAGTCAACAAAACGTACCATTTAAGTGCAATAATGGAATTTGAATTCCTTAATTCATAGCTCTTGTATGTTTCTCTTTTCAAGTCATAAAGCGGTTTTTGACCAAATCAAAATCCATCAATATATTTTGTTGGGTTTATATTTTACATTTAAGTAAATACAAAAATATTTTAAGAATAAGATTTTAATATACACTAATTGACATAAAGTCTAATTAATCAATTAAATCAACATTCANACGACTTTCAAGTAAGTCGTCTTACTGGACGACTTCCGCGTAAGTCGTCTGGGAAAAGTTAAATTTAAGTTTTATTTTCCAATTGCAAAAGTAACCTGAGACGACTTACAGATAAGTCGTCCAGATTTAATAAAATATTGAAATTTTTGTTTTCCCGGAGAAGACTTACTGGTAAGTCGTCCAGGAATAGTCAAATATCTGACACAATTCGGTCAAATGCAAAACTAACCCATTTATCCTAGACGACTTATCAGTAAGTCGTCTAGGGTATTCTCTAGTTCTTTTTTTAACAAACAAAGATGACGACTTAAAAGTAAGTCGTCCGTTTGACCAGAAGACTTACCCGTAAGTCTTCTACAGCCAGACTACTTACGGGTAAGTCTTCTACACAAACAGATCTGGAAAAAATTTCAGTTTCATACCTTAAACTAGTGAGATGACTTCCTTAGCACACAGAGTCTTCTCCAACCACCCACAATCTCAAACGAAAGTAACCCACCAAGAATAGTATGCTTGAATGGCTCTATAAACCATAAAAAAATTTGAATCAAAAGCTTGAGTTTTTTGGATGAATATGGAGGCAAAGTGAAAGAGATGTTGTTTTTAGTTCATAACAAGTGAGAAAGAGAGAGTGTAAATCGATTTTAGGTGCATTAAGAGCTTCAAATTGGTTGTTCATGGTGGTTGGGGTATTGATCACAATGGCAATCTTGTAATTACTTGAAGATGATGAGGGTGAGAGAGTAAAAATATCATTTTCGGAAAAAAAAAGTAAAAAATTTGATGGCATTTTCGTGAATATCATGAACTTGTGGGGTGAATAGAACAAAAGAAAAATCCAAGAAAAGCATGAGTTAGTTTTAGGTTTGACTTTGAATTTTGAGTCAATCTTGCAAAAAGCCCATTATTTAATTCTATTAACTCCTAACTTGGCTTGTAGCAATCATTAGAGTATGTTTATTGCTAGCACTCTTAATTGTTGCTTAGTGAATTTTTAACAATTAAAATTAAGTTAAAAAACTTTTTTAAAAGACACTTAATTATAGAGGTTTATTGATAGTTGCTTAATTATGGTTCTTAACAATAAAAAAATATTAAATTTATTTTTAAATCTAAAATTTTTTTAAAACATAAAATTTATTTATTAAATAAAACAAAGTCAAACATAACATTTTTAACATAGATTTAAAAATACAAACATAAAAATATTACAACAAAGATTAGTTAAATAACCGATAATAATTTGAAAGAGGCATCCAAGCTCAGTTGTTGTCTTGATCACGTCCAAATTTACGCCATATATGTTCAACCAAATCACCTTTCAGTTGTTGATGCGCTTGTCTATCACGAATTCTTGTTCGAACACCCATCTGATTGGCGATATTTGTAGGAATATCTGTAGAATAAGTGAGATCGACATGTGAACATCCGCTTCCTTCGCTTTTTTGAAAATCCGAAACATCGTATTGAGTGTAGTCATCTCGTTCGTTTCTACTATCATATTATGGAGTATGATACATGCTCTCATAATCTTCTCAATCTTGACTTTATCCCAAGAAAGAGCCGGATTTTTAACAATGGCAAATCGAGCTTGCAAGACTCCGAAAGTACGTTCGACATCTTTTCGGGCAGCTTCTTGACGTTGAGCAAATAAAACTGTTTTCGGCCCTTGTGGAATTGGAATAGATTGGATAAAAGTTGTCCATTTCGGATAAATACCATCAGTGAGATAGTAAGCCAAATGATACTCTCTTCCGTTGACCGAGAAATTCACTTGTGGAGCTTGACCATTTATTATGTCATCAAAAACATGTGAGCGATCAAGAACATTGATATCATTTAAGGTACTTGGAGGTCCAAAAAACGCATGTCATCTCCAAAGATCATATGAAGCAACCGCCTCTAAAACGATTGTGGGTTTTCCAGAACCACGAGAATATTGGCCTTTCCAAGCGGTGGGACAATTCTTCCACTCCCAATACATACAATCGATGCTTCCTATCATCCCGGGAAATCCACAAAGCTCTCCAATATGAAGTAGACGTTGAAGATCATCCGGTGTTGGTCTTCGTAGGTACTGATCGCCGAGCAAATCTATTATTGCTTCCACAAAATTTTCCACACATAACCGACTTGTGGTTGCACCGAGCCGGAGATATTCGTCGACCGCATCAAGCGTCGACCCATATGCCAACACACGTATAGCTGCTGTACACTTTTGAAGTGTAGAGAGACCAAGCCTTCCGAGACCGTCTTTCTTCTGACGAAAGAATTGAACTTCATTGGAGAGACAATCAACAATATGCATGAACAATGACTTGTTCATTCTAAATCGTCGTCAGAATAGATTTTCAGGATAGGTTGGAGCATCACTGAAATACTCGGAGATGGCCTTCTTCACGGTTTCTTTCGATAAAAACTCTTTTTTTTCTTGTCTTCCTTCCTTCTGTTTGATCACCAAAAGTATTGCACAAATTCTCAAATGCTTGATCGAATTGATGATCAAAATATTGATCGAACGCTTCATCCATTGAGTCCTCAAAATTGTTATGAGAGGAAGATGCCATGAGATGAAAATTTTAAGATTTTTATAAGTGTGCTTGTGATGAGAATTAAGAGATAATGCAACGAGAGAATGGAGAGAATAAAGGGAACGGATTGTTTATAACTTGAGAATTGAGAGAATTAAAAGTGAGAATGGATTGTTTAATGACAACGAGAATGAGAAAGGATTGTTTAATGACAACAAGAGTGAAAATGGATTGTTTAATCAAGCAGAAGGGAATGGTCTTTTGATGGCAACGAGAGAATTGAGAGAATTAAGAGTGAGAATGGATTGTTTATAACTTGCAAGAGTGGTGAGAATGAGAAAGTGAAACATAACATTATATAAGTCTCTTTGTGACATCTTGTGTCCAAATACAGAGACACAACCCATGACCAAATACAAAGACCGTGACCAAATACAATACAATGCAAGAGTACAAGTCCCGTGACCAAATACAAAACAGGAACAAGACAATACAAAGACTCGTGATAGAAGAGTACAAGACAATACAATGCTCCACTCTCGCGTGGTCTTGTCTGCCTCTCCACTCTCTCATGTTCTTGTCCAAGTCTCCACTCCCCTGATACTAGAGTACAAAACAATAAAACAGGAACATCAGTGTCATAAAACAAGTGACAACAGGAACAACAACAACAACAATATCAACAGAACAAGAACCAATAAAACATAGAACAAGAACATTGTAGCATTACAAGAACTTGATTAAACGAAACATGAACATTGTAGCATTACAAGAACTTGATTAAAAACAACAAGAACATCCGGTGAAACGAGAAACAGAAAGACAACAATAAACAGAACAAAAAACTGATAGACAAATAGAATCAGAACAAGTCATTGATTAGCTTTTTCTTAAGGGATTCTTCGTACTCAGGCAAAAGTTCTTTTTTTCCAATAAGACTATCAAGCAGGATCATCTTAGACAAGCGTTCCTTAGCTTCCATTTCCTTATGCTTGATTGTCCAAATCCTCTCAAACTCCTTCACTTGCTTCTCTTGATCAACCGTCTTCTTACCACTCGCCTTTGAGGCTTTAACACCCGGTGGACGCTTCTTAGAATCTGCTTGAGATGTTGAAGAATCACCACCGTCCTCACACTTTCTTTTTTTAGAGGTTCCTTCATTCTTAGCAGATGAAAGCTCACACCACTTATNTATCAAGCAGGATCATCTTAGACAAGCGTTCCTTAGCTTCCATTTCCTTATGCTTGATTGTCCAAATCCTCTCAAACTCCTTCACTTGCTTCTCTTGATCAACCGTCTTCTTACCACTCGCCTTTGAGGCTTTAACACCCGGTGGACGCTTCTTAGAATCTGCTTGAGATGTTGAAGAATCACCACCGTCCTCACACTTTCTTTTTTTAGAGGTTCCTTCATTCTTAGCAGATGAAAGCTCACACCACTTATGGTCGTTCCTCAGTTCCTTCCACGCATGTTCAAGGAGGAATTTCTTCTTATGGTTGTTGAAAAATATTTGATGAGCTAGTTTGAGCACATTGTTTTTGTTTTGACCCGATGTCTTCTCTCTCCTTGCAACTTCATAGGCTCCACATAATTTGCAAACGAGATCATTGATCTTCTGCCAACAATAGGGAGATCACCGTTTCCCTTCCTCGACGACAGCCACCGACGGAGACGTGGCCTGATCGTCCAACAGAACCACCGATCGGGAGAGATCTCCCCTTTCGCCGAGGAGAGGAAAGAAACGGAGAGAGATGTCGCCGTTTTCCTTGCTAGAGGAGAGCAACAGATAGAGAGGACGTTGTTAGCCGTCGTCGACGACAGTTACCCACAGAGACGCAGCCGTGGCGTCGAACACACCCACCGATCGCATCAGATGTCGCCTTTCACCGCAGCGAGGAGAGAAAGAGAGAGAGAGAAAGGAAGGAAAAGAAAAAACGCGAAAGAAGCGAAGGACACCTCTCCTCCAGCCATTAGCACTGCGACACCTGGCAAAGAAGAAACGACACTTCCCGTGCTTAATTAAGCAACACATTTTCTCTTTTTTTTTTCCATTTATCATTTATTTTAATTACAATTAGCCTTAAGCACCTTACTTAAGCCACTGCAATAAACCTGCTCTTAGTTTCTTCAAACTTTATCATACCAAAATGTTTCGTATAGCAAAGCTGATTCAATGAATAAAGGTTTCCAATAAACAAAAACAGCATCAGACCCATTCATGAGTGTGCTGAGTGCTATGTCAACGGAACCTTCTATGCGTTTCGGATTAGACCATTGCGTCGTTATGTCAATTCTATCATTTAATTTGGGTCATTTCAATTTCTCATGCAAAAACTTGCGCAGTCATCATCGTTCCTGCTTCCCCGGTTTGATAGTTCCATCACGTGGAGCTTATATTTCTGGGTGTAAAGAGTTTCAGTGAAACTGTTTCACTTCCACTGCCACAGGGCCACACAACGCACAAACAGCTCAAAATTCAAGACGATGCATTTTTGAGTTTTTATTCCTTTTAACGGAATCCAAGATCCTCATCTTAATGCGTCTTAAAGAAAGCAAAGAATCGAGACACACACACTCGCCATCTTAAAAATCAATTTATGCACAAGTATCATCTCAAAATTCAAGACACATTTTTTTGTAAACTCGGAACATGTTTCCATTTCACAACAAGTTTATAAAAATGAGACTGTTGTTGGATCAAAGCACAACATCTAGAGATTTCGTAATGCAAAAATTAGCAGCTTTCAAAGCATGATCATTGATCAGTACACCACTGATCAACTTTACCCCAAATCTGACCCCCTTTGCGTCTTTCCAGCGAAGTCTCCACACAACAAATCTCCCCCAATGATTTCTTGTTTATTAAAAAACAAAACCAGTTTGCCAGGGTGACTCACGGTCACTGGCCAAAAACAAACAACACGTCTCGTCTCAGCGAAGAAATCATCCAAACCTTTCACCACTCCCCAACATTTGTGCTCTGGATCGTACGCTCTCAATTCCTTGCCAAAATAATCGTAAAAGTACAAAACATCATCAACAACACAAGCGTTCTCCTACAACTTCGAACTCAGCAGCTCGTCTGTTTCCCATTTTCTTTCCATTGGGTCGTAAGCAAAGCTATTGTCAAAATCCCTCATGTACATCTTACCAGCCATCATCACCAAGCAACCATCACATATCTCCATCACATTTGTCATCCCATCCTCCCATAATAGTGTTTCTGTATCGAACACCACCATTGCATGTGACTTTTGATCGGTACCGAAATATCCAAAGACGTATATTCTCCCTCCGATGACGTCAGCGAGTAGAGCAGACATGGGCACAAGCATCTTCGGGAGATGTTGCACAGTGTGGGATGTACAGTCGATGAAGAAAGCACTCGATGTCATCTTCCCACAGAACATATATATCCTCGAACCCACCGCTACAAAGCTTCCATCACGAGGCATATCAGGAAGCCCAGGGATTAGGACCAAGCCCTTGTCTTTCTCTTTCTGGCGGAGCGTATACAAACGGTCCACATGGCTGGCCCAGTTATAGAGGACAACATAGAGACAATGTTCAGTGCAGCCCAGCGAAGATCGTCTTGCGTATATCTCAGGCGACGAAACGAGCAAACGGAAGCGCTTCGAAACGAGGGACACTCTCGGATAGTCACTTCTCGGTACACGCGCTAAGATGTCAACGACGACGTCCTCCGGAAGTGACGTAATCAGAGACGGCGGCGGCGATTGCTTCTTCTCTGCACGAGACATGTCTAGATTGCAAAACCCTAATCGCCCAGAGAGAGAGTACCAAAATGGTTTGAGTTTCACACTGTTCCTTTCCTCCTATTGCTTCTGCGTCTCGTAAACCAGCTCTCGATTAAAAAACTCTAAGCAGCTTTGGTTTCTCTAAATCATCGACTTGTCTGAATGAACCAATTTTCCAACGACTAGGATGTTTGTTTTTTGTTTTTATTTATTTATTTGTTTTTATCATTTATCAACGTACTAGTATTGTGCCCATGCTATGCATGGAAATATTTTTGTTCATAAATAAAAGCAAATTTAGTTAGGACTAATTTACCAAATAACCAAAAATAATAATAATTAAATTGTAGCTAAATATTGTATGTATTATTTAACTCTGATTTATATGCATGTATATATATAATTATAAACACACTTATCATTATTAACCACACACTATATAAAATGAAGTTAGATTTGTTTATAGATTTCTACATTAATCTTGATTAGCTTGTTTGATATAAATATTAGTTTGAAGCTTTCTTGTTTAACTTCTTAAAGATTTTTTTGCTTTCAATAATTTTCTAATCTTTGACTTGCAATTTATGTTTCTTTGGCTTACTGCATTTAGTAATTCATTAAGTATCTCCATTTACAAAAAAAAAAAACTAATATTCTAAATCTAATGAAAACAATAAAACAGCATGTCACAGAGAGTAGGTGATCTTTATCGCTTAATGCATGTTACTATACCTTTTAAATCTATATGACATAAATGATCAGCTCACAGCAGACATAACTAAGCAATGAAAGCAGAGCAAATATTTCTATTGACATGTTAATTTGAAAACATGGTAAATTATACGTATAAATGGATAGTCACACATTATAGTGAAGAACACAATAACAGAAGTATTATAGGAGATAGCAAATACCTAGTATTTTGATACTAAGGAAATTCAATCTTTAGCTGTTCAAAGGGGATAACACGAGGAGAAAGCAAGCCTCGTAGCCCGAATCTATCTCTCTCAGTCAAAGAAAAACATGTGTCCTGTGCAAATAGAAACTCCACATAGACAGCAAAATGAGAAGAAAAAAAAAGTTTAGTTAATCAAAAAGCATCAAGCAGAGCATAATCAGTCACCTCGCTGATTTATTCAAGAGTTGCAAAATTCATAGTGTTATAAAAACACCTCCCTAAAGTTAAACCTTGAGCATTATGATTTTGAGTTCAAGCAAACGAAATTGATCGAAAGAGTGAATCTGAGAATATAATAGGAAAACCTTGTTAAACCATGGATCATGAAAGGTAGCAGTATCAGTCTATACTCCACATCATGGGTCTCGAAAACCACTCCCAAGATCCGACCAACTCAAACCACACAATACATAATTGCAACCCGCATTTTAGTGATATGACACAAAACTGAAAGGGAAATATTATGTTTTGATCTCTTCTTCTTCTTCTCCTAAAGAAGTAACATATGGCTCTCATATTTTGTTTTTAATCGAATGGGAGTTGCTCAGTTGCTCTGCTGATTGCTCATCGAATATTTATAGGAGTATGAAAAATAAAGGAACCTTGATCAAGAAGATCATGGGTAGTGTCAGTGTAGTGGGTTTTCGAGAAACCGTATACGGTTGCTTTTTCTTTTTCTAAACTATTATTTGTTTTAACTAATTTAACTTAAATTTTGGAAATATTAATGACATGTAAAATTTTAATTGGTAGAGTGACTTGTGCTTTAATATATAAGAGATGCGGACTGTGAATCTGTATTCTTAAATTGTAAAAACAAATACATTATTCACTCTTACATAATTCGATTCATCGTCAAATGAGATTCGCACATTTATCATCTTTTTTTCAAATACACCGCACATTTATCATCCAAAAAATATTCAAAAAATTAAAAATATAACCAAAAATATAACTTTTTTGAAAAATGTATATTCAAAATTTAAAATAAACCCAAATGTATAATATTCTTGAAAATCCGAGAAAAATGTACCTAAAGATGTATAACATCAAAAACATTCAATCCATACAACATTTTGGATATTTCAAGTATCCGATATCAGATCTCGAATACAAATGAAATTTGGATATTTCAAGTACCTAAAAATGTATAGTGTTTGTTAATATATAAAAGTGGTGCAGTTCGGAATAATTATCGTTTCATAAGTGCTTCTATGTATGGTAGTTTAAGAAAGACTCTTGACAAGAGAAGTTTCCACTTTCCACAAAAGAAGAATTTTGTTTTTTAACGCTAATTTATTATGATCTTACAATTATCATATGAGAAAGATTACATGGACAATTCGACAACCGACAATACTACCTGCCTTATGAAGACCTACATCTAACTGCATCACCTGAGTCGTCCTATGAAGATCCATGTCTGACAAGATTTACTTGCACCATGTTGAAGATCCCTTGTAAGCTTTTTTTCCGTAGTCTGCATAATTGTTTAATAAATCGCTATCTCCGGGAGTTGAAACCTAGATTTTCTGTAATCTGCAATAAATTGCATAGTCTGGGATTCGAATCCTAGACTTGAGTGTAGAAGCCTTTAAACCTTAACCAGTGGGATAAGGTGCTTCCACAAAAGAAGATTATGTAAACGATTTACCTTTACCAAAGGCAACACATCGGTTGAATTGATCCAGAGACAAACAATTGATACCATACCCTTGTTAATTCAACATCAAAATAACACTTTCTGATTAGTTCTCTTTGGGCTGTCACACAAAATTCAAATCGACCCACTAACATACCAGGCCCACTAAGTTACTCCACTACCGAACCGAACCAAACCGCTTGGCTAACTGTCAATTTCGGATTTTGTGGAGACCTAAACCAACCGGCGGGAATCACAATTTCAGGGCTCCGACCAAAGTCTCAGAGGGCAGACATGGCTGAGTCTCTGCCGGGTCCGAATGTTTTCAGCTTAAGGATCGTTTCGATCGACTATTACATGGCTTCTCCCATCCCTGCCTATGATCTTTGCTACAGCAGCTTCCAAGGTAAAAAAAAAATAAAGCTTCCAGTTTTCACCAACATCATCACCATTTTCGTTTAGATTAAGTCTTCTCAAGCAATTTTTTAGCTTTGATTATAGCCTGATTTGTTGCTTGAATTTGAAGGTGGCGAAGTGAAGGAAGTCCCTGTCATAAGGGTTTATGGTTCCACACCTTCTGGTCAGAAGACTTGCCTGCACATTCATCGTGTAAGCTTTTTCATTTCGTCCGAGCTGTCACTAGAACTCGAACTGGGGACCTCTGGCACATGCCAGTATCCTTATTACATTTGTGGCTTCCTTTGAGTTAGAAAACTTTGTTTCTCTTGCAGGCATTACCATATCTCTATATCCCATGCTCGGATATTCCACTTGATCAGCATAACGGAGGTATGAAGCAAGCCACCACTCTATCGACTAGTTCAAGCAACCAATAACATGTTTCATGTTTTTTTCTTTCTTTGCTTCAGTTGATGGAATCATACCTGCGGTATCACTTGACTTGGAGAAGGCTCTAAAGGTGTGTTTGTTTTTTTTACATACCAAAAGTTAGCCATGGTTTCTTACCCTATGAGCTGCGTTTATGTATGTGTCTGCTTGATATGGACTTGTAGCCAAAGGGCAGTGCTGCTTCAAAAAGGCAACATGTTCATGATTGTGAGATTGTTAGAGCAAAGNTCTCAGACTCAAAAGAAAAGAATAGAAATAAAAAACAAAAAAATAAAGAATCAAATATTCAAGTGGGAAAATTACTTTTTACTACATTCGTTCGTATGAATGTGTCTCATGAGTTAACACAAGTGCTCCTTTTATACAGAAAAATGAAGACACATTGTCATTATGGAGTCAACAAAACGTACCATTTAAGTGCAATAATGGAATTTAAATTCCTTAATTCATAGCTCTTGTATGTTTCTCTTTTCAAGTCATAAAGCGGTTTTTGACCAAATCAAAATCCATCAATATATTTTGTTGGGTTTATATTTTACATTTAAGTAAATACAAAAATATTTTAAGTATAAGATTTTAATATAGACTAATTGACATAAAATCTAATTAATCAATTAAATCAACATTCAAACTCAAATACCCAAAATGATACATTTGCTTAGTTTTTATACTTAGCCAAATATAAAATTTTACAAGTTTTTTATATCATTCACTTTGGACTTCTATTTTCTCATTCAAAACAACTCTGATTTTGACCAACAAATACACTAACTCATAGTGTTCACGGTGACGATTACATCGTGCCTAAATTCCGGTCCTTCTGATAGACGTCTCCGTCGAAAACCCATTGAAAAAATGGTCCATACCATTTTGTTAAAAAACGAGTTCCAACACTGGCATGCAATTTCTGTGAATTTGTTACTTTAGTGCAGCCTTGATGTGGCCTTGAAAGCCCTCACACCAATGAAAGGGTCCACCATTGACGTAAGCTTTAACTGTGATGGGCAGAACTCGGGATGAGAGCTGCGTATTGACTTGTAAAAGCTTTACAAATTTTCTGTTCCAGTGTAGAATCTTATAATAGGATCCAGTGTTCTTGTCGAATTACAATCAAACAATTTTGATCACCATTCTTACTATACGTATTTTATTTACATGAGTTCTTAGACAATTTTGGACAAGTACTGACTTATGGCATATTATTTAATTCTTTTAACTCCTAACTTGGCTTGTAGCAATCATTAGTTTCTTCAAACTTTATCATACCAAAATGTTTCGTATAGCAAAGCTGATTCAATGAATAAAGGTTTCCAATAAACAAAAACAGCATCAGACCCATTCATGAGTGTGCTGAGTGCCATGTCAACGGAACCTTCTATGCATTTCGGATTAGACCACTGCGTCCTTATGTCAATTCTATCATTTAATTTGGGTCATTTCAATTTCTCATGCAAAAACTTGCGCAGTCATCATCGTTCCTGCTTCCCCGGTTTGATAGTTCCATCACATGGAGCTTATATTTCTGGGTGTAAAGAGTTTCAGTGAAACTGTTTCACTTCCACTGCCACAGGGCCACACAGCACACAAACAGCTCAAAATTCAAGACGATGCATTTTTGAGTTTTTATTCCTTTTAACAAAATCCAAGATCCTCATCTTAATGCAGTCTTAGAGCACCATTATAGCTAAAAATGATTTTGGGTTTTTAAACTTTTTTTATTTTTTTTGTTTTGTCTGATTTAAAAAAAAAAGGGAACCAATCGCGGGCCACCACGTGTCAGTGGTGCTCGCAAACAGAACAAGAAACAAACCAAAAGTGATTCTTATATAGCGACTTCTGCAACCGGTTTTATGCAAATATGCGGGCCCCATCCCTTAAGAACCTTGTTAAAAGCTGGCGATAATCATGGCCTCAAAGAAAGTAAAGAATCGAGACACACACTCGCCATCTTAAAAATCGATTTATGCACAAGCATCATCTCAAAATTCAAGACACATTTTTTGTAATCTCGGAACATGTTTCCATTTCACAACAAGTTTATAAAAATGAGACTGTTGTTGGATCAAAGCACAACATCTAGAGATTTCGTAATGCAAAAATTAGCAGCAATCAAAGCATGATCAATACACCACTGATCAACTTTACCCCAAATCTGACGCCCTTTGCGTCTTTCCAGCGAAATTTCCGCACAACAAATCTCCCCCAATGATTTCTTGTTTATTAAAAAACAAAACCAGTTTGCCAAGGTGACTCACAGTCACTGGCCAAAAACAATCAGCACGTCTCATCTCAGCGAAGAAATCATCCAAACCTTTCACCACTCCCCAACACTTGTGCTCTGGATCGTACGCTCTCAATTCCTTGCCAAAATAATCGTAAAAGTACAAAACATCATCAACAACACAAGCGTTCTCCTTCAACTTCGAACTGATCAGCATCTCATCCGTTTCCCATTTTCTTTCCTTTGGGTCGTAAGCAAAGCTATTGTCAAAATCCCTCATGTACATCTTACCAGCCATCACCACCAAGCAACCATCACATATCTCCATCACATTTGTCATCCCATCCTCCAATAATAGTGTTTCTGTATCGAACACCACCATTGCATGTGACTTTTGATCGGTACCGAAATATCCAAAGACGTATATTCTCCCTCCGATGACGTCAGCGAGCAGAGCAGACATGGGCACATGCATCTTCGGGAGATGTTGCACAGTGTGGGATGTACAGTCGATGAAGAAAGCACTCGATGTCATCATCCCACAGAACACATATATCCTCGAACCCACCGCTACAAAGCTTCCATCACGAGGCATATCAGGAAGCCCAGGGATAAGGACCAAGCCCTTGTCTTTCTCTTTCTGGCGGAGCGTATACAAGCGGTCCATACGAACAAACACAACCAGACTAGAAAAAAAGGCTTTATGTCCGTTAGAAGGATGCGTTCTACCGTAACGAACAAAAAATCGATAGAGGAGACACTACAAACCAAAGTACCTAAAGAAAACGTGATCAGCGTTCTACCATAACGAACAAAAAATCGACAGAGGAGACACTCATGGAACTAAAAAACGAACCCATACAAGCAGCTTCACGTATCAGAGTTCTCATTTAAGAAACCACCAAATTAACTAACTTCCCAATCAAGAATCATTGATCAAACCTCTGGTGCACTGAGCTTGCTGTCCATGATCCCATATGCTCCATGACTTTCTCATTTGCAGAACATATAAAACAAGTCAAACACCAAACAAGAANTGGTTAATCAACCTTAATATGAAACTTGACATTCGAATACACTCCTGTATAATCAAGATCAGATTGAGTTAATAACAATATATCACAAACCTGTATATCCTTCAAGGCATCAACACGAGCTCTCACTATAGGAGACAGATTCTCAAGCACATCAGAACGCTGCCCAGCCAGATTCTGCAGCTTGTTCTGTGGATTAAACATACAACTAACATCAAGACAAATAAAAAAAAAGCAGACATTGAACACCAGTCTACTTTCACCTCATTCCTCTAGCAATTAAGACCAGAACATCGCTTGTCTACTGTCTAATGCTACACAATTTAAAACTATAAGCCGCACTGTACAAACCTGAGACAAGCTTCCAACCACAGGTAACAGAGAAGCCTTCTGAAAAGCCGCAACGGGAGGCTCCGTTGCTGAATCAACCATCTTCCCATACAAATGGCAGCACCTGACTGCAAGCTTTTGTTCTGCTCCACCATAGCTTCGAACAAAGGCTTAACAAAGAGAGGAGACGCGTTGATTCTCGTTTCACAGGGGGTTTAGGATCGGCGGAGGAGTCGAAGAGGCAGTGGAAAAGGACAAGGAGGGTGTCGGGGGAGTCGGAAGGAGAAATATTTCATCTGTTCCACCATTGCTGAATCGAGGATGAAGAAAAAACGGAGATGTCGAGGAAGGGAGAGAGACACAGAGAGACACGAATGAGCCACACGTGTCTCAAAAGACGGTCTCTTGTAATACCTAATTAAGATACGTCACTTCCCATTAAAACTAATTTACATTTTTTTTTAATTCTAATAACATTAGATACGGGGTCAAAGACCCGCGTTAAAGATGCTCTAACCGGCTTTGGTTTCTCTAAATCATCGACTTGTCAGATTGAACTAGTGTTTTTAAACCCGGACCAAACCGGGGCTCGCACCATGAACCAAAAATAATCCGGGTTGGATTAATGCTAAAACCAACTAAAATTGAACCAGTTAAAATTCCTATCGAACCGTCAAAAACCCGGAAATCGGTGACCCAATGAATCGGCCAAACCCCGATTCGTATATAAGCCAAAATTTTGTTAATGAAACAACTATTTTTTTTTAAGTAAAAATAAGATTTACTAAAGATTAATAAGATATCCCCTGTCATCTTTTTCTTTTGTTATCTCTACAATTCATAAATTACCAGATTCACAAAGTTTAATATTTACGTCAACATATTATTTTTGTTTACTTCTCACTTTGTTTAAATTTTATTTCATGATCACTTATTTGAAGACTGTAAATAACTGAAACATTTACGTTTGTGAAATTTGTATTTCAAAATATAACTTTTACCTAATGTGTATATAATTATTTTTTAAAAGATGATGTAAATTTAGAATGATAAGATATGCAAATAAAGTTTAAATGTGCTTTTTATATTGATTTTAGATTTTAATTTTTATTTTAAAGTTTTTCTACACATTATGACTATTTAAACATTTTATTTGATATGCATATTATTTAGAAAACATCATTAAATTAGTTTAATCTAAGTAAACCCGATCAAACCCGGTTCTGACCCGGTCGAACCATAATGACCTATGACCCAAAAAAAGTTTTGGTTCGCTAATCGGTCCGGTTTTAAAAACACTGAATTGAACCAATTTTCTAACGACCAGGATGTTTTTTTTTTTTTATCTTTTATCATTTATCGACGTATGCGGACAGTGTTCTTAAATTGTAAAAACAAACACATTTTTCACTCTTACGTAATTCGATTCATCGTCAAATGAGATTTGCACATTTATCATCTTTTTTTTTTCAAAAACACCGCACATTTATCATCCAAAAAATATCAAAAAAATTAAAAATGTAACCAAAAATATAACATTTTTTGAAAAATGTATATTCAAAATTTAAAATAAACCCAAATGTATAATTTTCTTGAAAATCCGAGAAAAATGTACCTAAAGATGTATAATATCAAAAACATTCAATCCATATACAAATTTGGATATTTCAAGTAACCGATATCAGATCTCGAATACAAATGAAATTTGGATATTTCAAGTACCTAAAAATGTATAATGTTTGTTAGTATATAAAAGTGGTGCTGTTCTGAATAGCCATCGTTTCATAAATGCTTCTACGTATGGTATTAGATAGTTTAAGAAAGACTCTCTTGACAAGAGAAGTTTCCACTTTCCACAAAAGAAGATTATGTAAACGATTTACCTTACCAAAGGCAACACAGCGGTTGAAATGATCCAGAGACAAACAATTGATACCATACCCTTGTTAATTCCCTTTTCCGAAGTTGCAGTCTAATTCAACATCAAAATAACTAGGCCTGGGCAAAAAAAACCAGAACCGAAAAACCGAACCGGAATACCCAAAACAGGAACCGGACTGAGACCCTCAAATATCCGAATGGTTTGTATATTTCTATATCCGAAATAACCGAACTGAACCGGAACCGAACCGAGAACCGAACGGGTACCCGAATATATAAAAATATTAATTATATATACATATAACATAGTTAAATATATATTTTTAATTTAAAAATCTATTAAAAGTATCCAAAAATAGTTGAAAATAATTTGAATATTATAAAGTATCCAAACTACCCGAAAGTATCCGAAAGTATCCAGATAGTTTTATTCGAAATATCCAAAGTAATCCAAAATATTCGAAATTTTATCTAAATCATCCTAATTATTTGATGTTTTACTTTAAATAACCGATATTTTATCCCAATTACCCGAACTATCCAAACTACCGGAACCCGAACCGGAACCAAATAATAACCGATTTTTTCTGGGTATTTTCTGGTTCCTAGTTTTACTATCCGAATCGAACCGAACTATCCGAACCGAACTATCCGAACCGAAAATATATAAAGTAGTAAATGGATCTTCTAATCCCCTATCTGAACTACCCGAAAACCGAAATACCTGAACCGAACCGCTACCCGAAATGCCCAGACCTAAAAATAACCCTTTCTGATTAATTTCTCTTTGGGCTGTCACACAAAATTCAAATCGACCCACTAACATATCAGGCCCACTAAGTTACTCCACTGCCGAACCGAACCAACTAACTGTCAATTTCGGATTTTGTGGAAACCTAAACCCACCGGCGGGAATCACAATTTCAGGGCTCCGACCAAAGTCTCAGAGGGCAGCCATGGCTGAGTCTCTGTCGGGTCCGAATGTTTTCAGCTTAAGGATTGTTTCGATCGACTATTACATGGCTTCTCCCATCCCTGCCTATGATCTTTGCTACAGCAGCTTCCAAGGTAAAAAAAAAAATAAAGCTTCCACCTTTCACCAACATCATCACCATTTTCGTTTAGATTAAGTCTTCTCAAGCAATTTTTTAGCTTTTGATTATAACCTGATTTGTTGCTGGAATTTGAAGGTGGCGAAGTGAAGGAAGTCCCTGTCATAAGGGTTTATGGTTCCACACCTTCTGGTCAGAAGACTTGCCTGCACATTCATCGTGTAAGCTTTTTCATTTCGTCCGAGCTGTCACTAGAACTCGAACTGGGGACCTCTGGCACATGCCAGTATCCTTATTACATTTGTGGCTTCCTTTGAGTTTGAAAACTTTGTTTTTCTTGCAGGCATTACCATATCTCTATATCCCATGCTCGGATATTCCACTTGATCAGCATAACGGAGGTATGAAGCAAGCCACCACTCTATCGACTAGTTCAAGCAACCAATAACATGTTTCATGTTTTTTTCTTTCTTTGCTTCAGTTGATGGAATCATACCTGCGGTATCACTTGACTTGGAGAAGGCTCTAAAGGTGTGTTTGTTTTTTTTACATACCAAAAGTTAGCCATGGTTTCTTACCCNAGTATTCTGTTTAGTTTAGCAATTGCACAAATGCACATACGAACATTGCTTCCAGGTTGATAAAACACTGTGCATTTTTCTGCAGCTTAAGTCCACTACTGAAGTTTCTTTGGTTCACTTCTATAGGTTGACTATAATTTGTATGGAATGGGTCATGTGCATATATCAAAGATGAAGTTCCGTAGCCCAGTGCCTCGCCATTTTCGTGCAAGGAAATTTTATTTGGATGATTCTGTGGGACAAAGGATTGAGGAAGTGGCTAGTACAATGGTAGATCTTCAAATACTTGAAGCTTGGCAATTGTTTGATTAGTTACTATCTTCTTTTATTTCACAATAGTGACACAATAGTGACACAATGTAACAGGCAGATTCTAGTGCTGCTGCAAACGTCGCTTTCCCTGTTTGGAGCTTGTCAACAATCCCAGGTCAATGGATGTGGAATCTCTCTGGAGAATCTGATACACCGTTGAGCCAGAGCCAGCAGAGTCACCAGTACAGACGTCAGAGTCTCTGTGAACTTGAGGGAGATACTACTATTAGTGGTAATTCCTGAAACGAAGTATAATTGTCTCTGTTTCATGTACGAAGAGCGACCCTTTGAACTAGCTTCTTCTCTTGTAGATATTCTCAATCAACAACTTAAAATGTACAACTCCCTCTCCCAAGCACAGTCTGATACTAAGATGGTTCAGTCGCTTGTGGCAATTTGGGAGGTTCATCCTAACTTTCTTAGCTTTATACTTTGAAGTTATTGTTTTGGTACTTCCCTGACCCAACCTTGTCACTGTTTTCTCAGGAGGAGTATGAAAGGACTGGCGTGTATGATGCACCTATACCCCCTGATCCTGGCAAACCCTCTGCAGCTGATGTGCTTAAGACTATGTCACATTATATTGGGTTTGAGCATATGCTAAAAGAAATGTACCACGAAGTTGGCATGCCTTCGCCTGATACGAAGGCTACTGCAGTGTCTTCAGCCGTTTCAGAGATGCATGCCAAACCTGAAATTACCGATCCGCAGGCTTTGAGTCATATGGTTGGTACAGGGAGTGAGATTCTTGCATCAGAAAAGCTTTCTCCACTTGATGAGAGTGGAGAAGCATCACTGGAAAATGATGCATATATGAAAACACCGACGGACATAGATATACATGCTGAAATACAAGATGCTGAAGCGTTGGGTCTCTTTAAGTGGTTTGCCTCATCCCAGGCTGCAGAGGACATAAACTCCGATGATGAAATTCTTCGGGAAACAATCCTTAGCCCTCTGGTTCCTTTAGCGTCTATGAACAAGGTTCTTGAAATGGCTAGTATAGATTATCTGAGCCAATCCCAAAAGGAATGTCAAGACATTCTTGATTCTCAGGAGGATCAAATTGACTTGGGGAGTTCGACGAAACCTGTACCTTCATCAGACAAACAATCTATTGACACGGAAGTCTCTAGTGATGTTCCCAATATCTCAACTTCAGATGCATCATACGAAAATTCATTCCAGCGATACAGAAAGAGTGAGTTACATACGAGCTTCTCTAGGAGTAGCAAGTCTAGCAAGTCTGTATGGGGGCCTTTACCTTTATCCTTGACTAAAAATCTCCAAAAGGACTTTGACAGTGCAAATGCTAGCGATAAGCCGGGTTTACCAAAGATTAGTTCCGACCCCATGAACAATTATACTGTTCCAGTGAAAGAACATCAAGCAGATGTTTGTAACACGATTGGCGGAAGCGTTTTGGCTGGATATTCGCTGCGAGACTTGATGAGGAAAAAACGATTAGCCCTTGGGGACTCGCCTAGTTCACAACATAAGAAGTTTAGGAAGGTTCTACCTATGACTAGAGACTCTGGGGGTGGGAAGAAAAAGGAGCGCATGGCTACCTTGAGATCTGAGGACAAGAAACCAGGTCCTGCTCTTTCTGCAGAAGTTAGTGAACGTTACTTTGGCGATGCTCCTCAAAATATATCTCCAACAGATGCAGGAGATTGTGACTTTAATATATCCACTCAGTCATCTGAACTTCATTCCGCTGATAAGGAATCACAAACTGTGGAATCAGGCATATTGGTGGCCAGCAATAAACTTGTTGGGAATGATATAAATAATGTCAAAAAATCTGGGGATGAGCAAGAGTCAACTGCCAATGTAACTGTTGAGACAGGAAAGTTGATATGCCTAACCTTAAGCAAGAAGCCCCCTTCACTCGGTTGCCTAAGTGCTGGACTGCAGGATTCTTCACGTGATAGATATGGTACTTTTACTCATCTTGTTCTGGTTCTAGTTCTAGTTTGTGCTACTTACAATCAATTCTTCTCTTTATCTTATGTTTTTCAAAACCTTGAGATTACTTCTGA
>QGKV02001556.1:21085578-21114423 GCA_003260655.2 Brassica cretica
TATATTCCTGTTAGTGATAAGATGTCTCAGAATTATTCTGTGTGTGGGCGATGTTTTTTAGTAGGCTAACTACTTAGTTCAGTTCTTATCTGCTGATTTGGCAGTTCCAATGACAGAGTGACTTATACTTTTTGCAGACGCTTTCCTCCGGGCTGGATGATTATCCCCGGGCTTCGCACCCAAGTGAAGACGAGCGACACGTTGATCTCAGATGCTGGATGTATCTCGCTGCAGATTGCATGCATTCTATCACAGAGCTTTTAGGAAAAGAAGATAAATTTTCAAAGGTTAGCCCAAGATAGATAGCAAAAGGGTCTCCTTTATTTTTTCTTCACTTGTCACTGACGTAAATCCTGCAGGAAGATTACAATTCAACTGCCATGCTGCTTTCAAATTTCGATATTTTGAATCAGGTATAGTCTCACTCTCTAACTGATGTCAAAATTGTCTCTTTTCATTAATAATGACTCTTGAGTTTGGTATATATATATATGTAACCTCTTTGTAAAGCACAATGTTTTCTTCTTTCCATATTCTCTTCTCATTAACTGTGAGTTTCTGCGCAGATGCACTATGATAAGGAACATGGGGCTTACTTTGACTTTGGTAATCATACAGAAAAAGTAAGAGAAGCTTCATAAATTAATAGGCTTAGCATCATTTTGTCATAAAAAGAATAAATAGGATTCTTAGTCTTTTCGTTAAACCAGATGTTGCGTCGATTGATCCACAGGTTAAGTTAGTATGGAAGGAGGTAATTTCAGAAAATGGTCACCTCTCTCGGCAGCTTGTAAGGAAGACTTCTGGAAAACCAAAGTTAAGATTGGTTCCTCAAGTTGGTTATGTCAGCTTCTTTCCCTTCATGTCTAGAATCATCCCAGCTGTGAGTTTTTGTGCTAATATCTATTCCGTTATCCGTGATCTTTGAAACCTTTATGGACCCGTTACTTTATTATCTAAATCTTCACATATTTTTTGGTCGGTATAGAAATCTCCAATCCTGGAGAAACAGCTAGATCTCATTTCAAACAGGAGCATCTTATGGAGTGACTATGGACTAGTTTCGCTTGCCAAAACCAGGTGAGCTCACAAGAACGAACGTAACCAGTTCAGAAAACTTTAGTTCTTCTATGATAAGAAGGAACATTGTTTTTGGTGCAGTTCGATGTATATGAAACGTAACACTGAGCATGATGCACCATACTGGAGAGGTCCTATATGGATGAACATGAACTACATGATTCTTTCATCTCTGCACCATTACTCTACAGGTACTTTCCTCTCCTTTTACCTAGTAAACAAGACCGACATTACTCTACATGGCCTCTATCATAAACATTAGCTTTACCTTGTGTCCAATTTCTTGCAGTGGATGGGCCATATAGCGACAAAGCAAGAGAAATTTACAAGGAACTAAGGAGCAATTTGATAAGGTATATATACACATAGATGTCTGTGGTATCTGCGATAGAAGTTTCGAGTGATAATAACTTGAAACATACTAAAAACAGGAACGTGGTTAGAAACTATTATGAGACGGGGTACATCTGGGAACAGTATGATCAAGATAAGGGAACAGGCAAAGGCACGCGTCTCTTCACGGGCTGGTCTGCACTTACCTTGTTAATAATGTCCGAAGAGTATCCTATCTTTTGAAATCTCTTCATCAAAACTTGAGGAAAGAAAGTTAAAACTACAGACATGTTAGTTAGAAGATCAGTTTTGATGTGTTTAGGGCTTTCTGTATTCGACTCATAGTTGGTTATAGAGAACATGCTGTCACAGATCTAACTTTGGTCGAGGTATGTCCCAGACTTGTGTACGTTATGCCCAAAATGACTATCAAATGTTGGCATAGATATAGCAGAGAATCATATAGATTATTGTGGTATTTACTGATATTCATTTTTTGATTCCAGAGCCTACAAAATGATTGAACAATTCCGAAACATTACACGTCAGGATTAGTATCAAAACCTCTGTAATACAGTCTGGACACGAAAAGTAGATCATGTTGCCCTTTTTTTGAATAAAAAGACATGACCGTTTGCTTTTTGGAGATAGAGAAGAAGTCACTTCCTCTCCTATGCCTTCTCTCATATCTCTGTTCGTCAATCTCTCTTCCCCTAAAAAAAGACACTTCCCTTCACACCTCTCTCGAGGCAATGTCTTCGAAAACGATGAAAACAAAGTTAAAGAATTAGTTACTACTAAATGGTTGAATCATTGAAGAAGCTCCTCAATAGCTTAACTTGCACAAGAAGAACCACTTTTGGTTACGAAGAATAAGAGCCATGTGTAAACTTGCATAAGAAGAACATTGCCCAGTCGCTATCTCCTTCTCCTTCGAACAGTCCCAACACATCTCATTTCGATGTCTTGAAAGACCAGTTATGCAGAGACAAGACACGAATTATTATGTACTTCTTGCAAGTGAATGGGAAGTTCCCACCCTACTATGTCGAAGCATTGTGCAATGTATTTGGACACGTTGAAGAGACAGTGAAGGTATACGTTATTAGAAAATGCTTGGATCAATCAAAGAAGCTCATCGATAGCTTAGCTTGTTCATCAAAAACTTTACATTTAAATTTTTATCATTGCTTTTCTATTACATGTGTTACTGTTTACGACGAACTATCTTTAAGAGCCATTTCGCCTGATCGTGAACCTTCAGATTGTGGAGCTCTAGATTATCTTTTAACATTGTGATAGTGAATTGTTAGATCCCCGTTTTGGGGTGAGAGTTAACATGTAAATCAACTGTTAATCATGTTATCAATCTCATTTATCAATAATGGAGAAACCTCTTTTTTTTTGCTAATTGCATTACCAGTTTACCAATTACCACACCTGTTTGATTAATAGCTAGTTTAAGGAGTCTCTTAACAATTCAATGATTATTTTGCAGATGAGCGGATGATTTTTCTCCTTTGTTTTTATTTATTTATAACCAACCATTAGTTACTTTTACTTTTTTTTGTTTGGTAAAACCATTACTTTTACATTATTTCCATCTACAAGACAATAATAAAATACTTGATAATTACGAAGATGCAACCAGTAAAAACGATATCACTAGACATTGTGAAAAATTACCAGCAGCTAAGTTCAAGAGCTTCTTGGAAACGCTTCTCAAGTGTAGCAGGATCGCCAAAGACTATCCGACCGAGACCGACCTCTTCACTGTCCGATATCTTCTTCCATGGCAAAGGAAGATCGAACATACGTCTCGACTTAAAGGCTGGCGATGATGGAGACTGATTTGTCGTTTTGTGGCTAATCAGAGGATGTGAAAGTATGAGCATTGCAGCTGATGGTGCCATTGATGAGGGCTCAGAAAATCTTTGACTATAAAGAATTGGTGATTGTTTTTGATCTGGATTTTGGAGAACGCATGTGTGCTTCAATATATAATCAATAATTGTTGGGAACAGATAGACATGCAGAAAATTAAAAGTGATGGAGGAGAGTAGTTTTCTGTGGGAGCCGCTGAATTTGATTGGACGGAAATACTAAAATAGTTATTATATAAAGGAAGAAAACTATGGCATGTGGTTTAACAAGTCTTGCTTGTGTCAAAACCATGTAACGTAGGAGTTGCACACGCAGTTCCTATGGGCGTCATCTGAATTTTTCTTTCATTTTATAAGAAATTTATTAATACAGTTATTTCAAATTTTCCGAAAATATTTGAAGAGTTGAGGTCCAAATCCGTTGTATTGAGATCAAAAAGGCTAAAAAAAGCTTCATTACAGCGAAATGTAAAAGGTTTGAAACCAAGGGGAAAGGTGATGTTAGGTAACTGTTTGATTCTCCTGGAACAAATCAGGGAATCAGAGGCATGGGTTTGAGACAAGCTGGAACACGGCTACAGACTAATAAACATAGGAGAGAGTGGGGGAAGAAGGTGAAACAGACGATGATCCCTGAGCTAGACGAGTACAACATAAAGACAGCGACTAGGTCCTATTGTCCAAGCGACTGAGGATGACAAAGGGACACGAAGAACATTTATGAAGACTGTGTCTACTACTGTCTATTTCCACGTTAGGTGTCTCAACAAACATTCATTCAAATGGTTCTTACAAAATAGGTTTATCAACCTCTACAAAAGTTCTAATCCAATAAGGCATAACAGAAAAAACAAAACGGCATTATTACGTTAGTTAGAATAATGCAGATATAGATTTCCACTTTAGTTAAATGACCTAGAAGGCAGATATAGATTTAGCAAAAATATTAAGACAAAATAAAATANGAGAGAGCTTAAGCAAGTTACCATGGCTGCGGCTAACGGAAGGAAACGGCTGCAGAAGCGATTCGATGAAACTTGTGAAGAGACTTTATAGAGTGAAACGGCATTAACCCTAAAATATAGCGGAAACCTAGTTTTGTCTTTCAACGTGGGCCTGGTTTTGAATCTAGAATATAACTTCATGGGCCCTTAAATAGCCTGTTAAGACTTCATGCATTAGGCCTTGTTTGTCCTTAGCAAATACAATAACTTCATCTGTGCCATGTACCTCTCTGTCAAGCGTTTTGAGATTCTTCTTGATAGCCAAACATCCTCTGATCTAATTTTGGTTAAATAATTTGCATTAAAATTTCACATCAGAATTTTGAGTCATTAATCATGAAGTTTATACTATGGAGACTTTCTTAGAGGACTAAAGGATTGTATTCACATTTGTGTAACTACACATATGATCTGCTGATGAACATTTTCTTCGTAACCTTTGATCTAAGTTATTTGAAGGGGTTTCTTTTGTTCTGAGTAACTTTAACTTCGTTAATTATGTCATATAGTATATAATAGATCATCTACCTTTTAAGATAAATTTATATAGAACAATTAAAATCACTTTTAGCTGGTGCGTAACTAGATCGTATTGTGTTTTATTTTATTAGTATATTTTATTAATATATATATGATTTTTTATTAGTGATCGTTTTTTACTAGTGTACTAGGTAGAGATCCGCGCAAGGCGCGGAGTGAGAATGTGTGGTAAATAATTCTATTTAGTTAAAAATTATGTGTATAGTGTGAAGAATACATGACTAACATATAATATTTGCATTGTATGAGCTTTGGTGATTGTTCATTTGTTGTTTTTATCTATGTTTGTTACTTTCTATGCAAATTAATGAAATCTTCATGTTAAAAAAAACATGTATAATATATGATGTTTAATCATAATATTTTTTCATAAGGTTGAATCATAAACAAATTGTACATTGTTAAGACGAAAATAATTATAATCTCGTGCAAACTGATCACTATTAAACGATATGGACCAGAACTAGTGGAAATAAGAAACGATGGGCTCTTGAAATGAAGAAGAAATTATTACCCCTAACCAATTAAAAAAAAAACAAATTAGTGGCCCAATAGATTGCAACCTCCTATTTTTTTTTTGTGAAAATTCGATTCAAATTAAAAACAAAATGATATAAAATGTTTACAGCCTTTCAACTTTATTGTAACTATGCAAGTAAAGAACTTTCTAGGCCCCCAAGCCCACAGCCCATTTGAAGAGAAGCAAAATAACGACTTTTAGAATTATCGACACATGGAGAAATTGACCACCGATCATAACGAAGAAGTGATGGAAACATTCAACAAAGACAGATCTATGACTGCAACATGGCGGAAGAGAGTCAAGGATTTGATTATCTGAAGCTTTGAGTTTTGCTCCAGATTTGGAGATCAATGAAGCGCAAGAGAGTGTCAATTGATCAGAAGGTGTTGGAGTGCAATCGGGCGTTTATCCCATTCCAGATCCAGTAGGTTGTAGATTGCCAAGCAAGGAAGGTGAGAAGTCGCAGAGGGCGTGATGATTTCCGGGTCGGCAGCGTAGTCATTTGATCTACTGTGTGTGACCATCGGAGAGTCGGCGTCAATAAGCATCTTGGAGCCCAGATTGCCAGCGAGATTCTATTCATTTGCTCTAGTATGTTTCAACTCGGAAACTCTTTTTCCAGGTATCGTCAAAACATATTTAAAACAATAGATAACTTTGATCGGAAAATAATAAATAAACGATTATAACTAAAAAGCTCAATAATTTTATTAAGATGCATAATTAGAAAACTTAAAATAAATTGTTCTATAGCAAGATTCTGAAACACAAAACATAGATATAAAATGTAAATAGGGNCGAGAGAAGGATCCGAAATCACTGACTAACACTTGGCGGCTAGATTAGGGTTTTCACCTTTGCTTCATCTCGCCGTTAGTTGTACTTTTCCGGTAGCTCATCGAGCCACCGGCTTCCTTTCTATCGCACTCTCTTCGTTTCCCTTGTAACCGACTGGACGTTTTCTCCGACCATAAATAAGACGTCTTTGTTAAAACCCTTATCTTCTTTATTACCGTTTTCCGATCAAACAGTTGGCGCCCACCGTGGGACAACTAGCAAAATAACGTCAGAACTATGGTCGTTAACAACGACAGTTCTTCGTCAGGCGAGGAGCGCGAAGCTCTCGAGGTGACGCCGGCTCCAGAGGTGACACCTACGCCTACACCAGTAACTCCACTTCCCCATCCGGCGTCTATGGAAACTATCCTGGCACGCCTCGCCCTACAAGAAGCGGCGCAGAAGGCGGCAGTTGACCAAATCATGGTGATAGCAAAGATCCTTGCTCCTCTCGCTGCAAACGCCGAAGCTTCAACGGCGCAGTATTGTCGACACCTGTTCGCCACAGAACGAACCACCGACGTAGCACCTACGTGGGATAACGATAACCAAAGCGCCGGTAACGACATCAACGTGCACACCGCGAGCGAACTAGCCGCGTTGAAACAGTCGGTCCTCGACATCAATTCGAAGATCCACCAGGTGACGACGTCCGCGCCCCAAATCAAGCATGTACTCGCGGAATCTCTTCGTACTCCCTTCACGCAAAAGTTTACCGGCGTGCGGCTACAGACGATGAAGAAACTCCGTCTTCCAACCTTCAAAGGTCTCTCTGACCCTTCTACTCACGTCACGTCTTTCAACATAGCGATGCGACGCGCAAATCTGACAGACGAAGACAAAGACGCCGGCTTTTGCCAACTCTTCGTCGAAACCCTAGAAGGACCGGCCCTTACTTGGTTCACCGGCCTCAGAGAAAACTCCGTCGACTGTTTCTAAGACCTCTCGACTGCTTTCCTTAAGAACTATATCATGTTCACCAACCAGGAAGCGACCGTGTCAGATTTGTGGAACCTCACTCACGCCAGCGACCAAAGTCTCTGCGACTTCATGGAGAAATTCAAAGCTATTGTCTCGAAGATTGATATTCCCGACCATATCGCCGTCGAATCTTTGATGAACACCTTGCACGTCGACTCCACATTCCGTCAGGATCTCTACCGATACCCGACAAAATCTGTCTCCGACGCCATCGCTCGCTCGCACAACTTTATCCGCATGGAAGAAGACACCAGAGCAAAGTTCGCAAAAGAAGCAGTAGCGAAACAGCGACCCTCCCGAACAAATGACGCCCGCCCCGAGCCCCGCCAGCACTCCCCCGGTGGAACTACCACTCAGAAGCGAGGCTACGTTAGCTCGGTCGGTGATGAGGAATATCCAAAATCAGCAGCCATCACGCGAGAGAAAGGCTGGAACCACTTGGATCGAGACTCCGCTCCAAAGCAGTCAACCTCATCCGAACCAGCGAGTTCAAACTCCGAGGAGCCAAAAAAATGGTGCCTCTACCACAAAAGGGACTCCCATGATACGAAGGAATGCAAGGTCCTCATCGGGCAGTTTTTCGACGGGATCACTAATGGAACAATCCAAATGCCCACCTCTCCTACGACACCAAAAAACACCAAAAGCTGGAGTCAGAACAAGGAGAAGAAGGCACAGAAGTCTCAAAAGAACACGGCCCCGAGCGAGGAAAGAGCAAGCCCTGAGCGCACTGCCGTCAACAACGTCGGCACCGCCAACGATTCATCAAAAGACGAACACCCGCGTCGCCGGCGAAGAGTGGAAGTCATACACTCTCGCCCTTGCGACTCCTCTGACGACGACGTCCCGACAGTGCAACCAGATCTGCGCGATAAATTGGACAGCAAGATAAGCAGTCTCTCGCTCCCTCGACAACAGATAAAGACCTGCGCATTCTATTGAAGCGAAAAAGCGCCACGAACGAAAACACATGAACCGCCAACCTCCGTGCGACCATCTCAAAATGCAACGCTCGGAGAGTCGGTCAAACTGGCGACCTTCGCGACCAGCTCAATTCGAAGGCCGACGACCTGCAGATCCAACTCAACCGTTCGAAAGGGTCCGATCTGCGACGCCGTCTCGAATCAAAAAAGAAACAGCCCGCAGAAACTCCTACATTCGAGAACACAACCGACGATTTGAGGAAGCAACTCGGATCAATGCGAGCTACCCGAACCCCGCACATTAGTGTCATAATGGGCAGATCACCACCTTACGGTGACTCGGTTCGAGCCGTCAAAGATTACAAACGTCAAGCAACCACCTCTCAGAAGTGGCCTTCTCCAGTCGAAAATGATCACCAGATCACTTTTTCGGCACTAGACACCAAGGGCGTCCACATGCCACATAACGATCCTCTCCTCGTCGACCTTGACATCGGCGAATGTCTGGTCGCAAAAGTCCTTATTGATACCGGCAGCTCAGTCGATCTCATCTTTCGCGACACACTCGACAAAATGGGAGTTGATTTAANGGCAACACCATGGAAGTGTACATCGACGATATGTTAGTCAAATCGTTCAAGGCCGACGATCACCTAAACAACTTACGCGACTGCTTCAAGATCTTGAACGACTATGGGATGAAGCTCAACCCGGCCAAGTGTACCTTCGGTGTCACTTCGGGAGAATTCCTCGGCTACATTGTCACTCAACGAGGAATCGAGGCTAACCCCAAGCAGATCTCGGCGATCCTCGACCTTCCAAGCCCAAAGAACAGCCGCAAAGTACAACGACTAACCGGACGCATAGCAGCTCTCAACAGGTTCATCTCGCGGTCAACCGATAAGTGTCTTCCCTTCTACGAGCTACTAAGGGGCAATAAAAGGTTCGTTTGGGAAGAAAAATGCGAGGAGGCGTTCAATCAACTCAAGCACTACCTCACAACCCCCCCCAGTACTATCGAAGCCAGAAGCCGGCGACACATTGTCTCTCTACATAGCCGTCACATCCTCTGCCGTCAGCAGCGTGCTCATTCGAGAAGATCGGGGAGAACAGAAACCAATCTTTTACACCAGTAAAAGAATGACCGAGCCGGAGACGAGATACCCAACACTCGAAAAGATGGGCTTAGCTGTCGTCACCTCGGCCAGGAAACTGCGACCCTACTTTCAATCGCACACGATTGAAGTACTGTCCAACCAACCACTCCGAACGGTTATGCAGAATACTAACCAGTCAGGAGGGTTGACTAAATGGGCGATGGAGCTGAGCGAACATGACATCGTGTACAAGAATCGCACAGCAGCAAAGTCACAGGTCCTTGCCGACTTCTTGATCGAGTTAACACCTGAGCTGGAGCAAGACTTCATCCTACCAAGTGTAAACTGGGTCCTACACGTCGACGGTTCATCCACGAGTAAAGGGTCGGGAGCAGGAGTGCAACTGCAATCACCAACAGGAGAACTCATCCGGCAGTCATTCAGTTTTGGTTTTGCGTTGTCAAACAACAAAGCTGAGTACGAATCCCTCATCGCAGGGCTCCGTTTCGCCAAGGCAGTGAAAGCCAAAAGAGTCAGCGCTTACTGCGACTCTCAACCTGTCGTAAGCCAGTACCTCGGCGATTACGACGTCCGCAACGAAAGGATGGACGCCTACCTCAAACTCGTCCAAGACCTCACGCGAGACTTCGAGTTCTTCGAACTCACGAAGGTTCCTCGCGGAGAAAATGTCTGTGCCGACGCCCTCGCTGCTCTAGGAAGCAAGCTACACGATCAAGTCAAGAGGACAATCCCAATCCATAAAATCGAGAAACCGAGCATCGACACGAAGGCNACTAAATGGGCGATGGAGCTGAGCGAACATGACATCGTGTACAAGAATCGCACAGCAGCAAAGTCACAGGTCCTTGCCGACTTCTTGATCGAGTTAACACCAGAGCTGGAGCAAGACCTCATCCTACCAAGTTTAAACTGGATCCTACACGTCGATGGTTCATCCACGAGTAAAGGGTCGGGGGCAGGAGTGCAACTGCAATCACCGACAGGATAACTCATCCGGCAGTCATTCAGCTTTGGTTTTGCAGCGTCAAACAACGAAGCTGAGTACGAATCCTTCATCGCAGGGCTCCTTCTCGCCAAGGCGGTAAAAGCCAAACGAATCAGCGCTTACTGCGACTCTCAACTTGTCGTAAGCCAGTACCTCGGCGATTACGACGTCTGCAACGAAAGGATGGACGCCTACCTCAAATCGTCCAAGACCTCACGCGAGACTTCGAGTTCTTCGAACTCACGAAGATTCCTCGCGGAGAAAATGTATGTGCCGACGCCCTCGCTGCTCTAGGAAGCAAGCTACACGATCAAGTCAAGAGAACAATCCCAATCCATAAAATCGAGAAACCGAGCATCGATACGAAGGCGGAACAGACTGCGATCGCAGCAGCGATTAGCGAAGCGATGGACATCGCAGAAGCAGAACCTCCTTCGCAGGATGATCAACCAACAGATTAGCGCAAGGAACTCATCGATTACCTCGCTGAAGGTTTATTGCCCACCGAGAAATGGGACGCGCGGCGACTGAAGCGACGTAGCGCACACTACGTCGTCATGGACGGGGAACTACACCGATGGACCGCGACGAAGGTGCTACTCAAATGTATCTCCGGCGAAGAAACGAGACTAGTCATGGCCGAAACACATGAAGGAGCAGCAGGAAATCACTCGGGCGGACGAGCTCTCGCACTAAAAGTAAAGAATCTCGGATTCTACTAGCCAACGATGAACGCCGACTGCGAGACATACGTGCGCAAGTGCGACAAATGCCAGCGTCATGCTTCCACCTTACACAGCCCAACGGAGTTCCTTCATACCCTAACTGCTCCATACCCATTCATGCGATGGGGAATGGACATCATCGGTCCGATGCCGGCATCTCGCCAAAAGAAGTTCATCCTGGTCCTCACAGAT
Organism: Brassica cretica; assembly: GCA_003260655.2. Taxonomy (NCBI): domain Eukaryota; kingdom Viridiplantae; phylum Streptophyta; class Magnoliopsida; order Brassicales; family Brassicaceae; genus Brassica; species Brassica cretica. The sequence goes on from QGKV02001556.1 coordinate 21,096,703, forward strand.
TACTTCACCAAATGGGTTGAAGCCGAAGCCTACGCCAGCATCACCGACAAGGAGGTGCAAAACTTCGTCTGGAAGAACATAATCTGCCGACATGGGCTCCCATACGAGATCATTACAGACAACGGTTCACAATTCATCTCGCATCATTTCAAGGGATTCTGCGACAGATGGCGAATTCGACTCAACATGTCGACCCCGAGAAACCCGCAAAGTAACGGCCAAGCCGAGTCGACGAACAAGACCATCATCGACGGTCTGAAGAAACGACTCGACTTAAAGAAAGGTTGCTGGGCAGATGAACTAGACGGTGTCCTGTGGTCCCACAGAACAACTCCTCGCGGAGCGACGAAGGCNAGTCACAGGTCCTTGCCGACTTCTTGATCGAGTTAACACCAGAGCTGGAGCAAGACCTCATCCTACCAAGTTTAAACTGGATCTTACACGTCGACGTTCATCCACGAGTAAAGGGTCGGGGGCAGGAGTGCAACTGCAATCACCAACAGGAGAACTCATCCGGCAGTCATTCAGTTTTGGTTTTGCGGCGTCAAACAACGAAGCTGAGTACGAATCCCTCATCGCAGGTCTCCGTCTCGCCAAGGCAGTGAAAGCCAAAAAAATCAGCGCTTACTGCGACTCCCAACTTGTCGTAAGTCAGTACCTCGGCGATTACGACGTCCGCAACGAAAGGATGGACGCCTACCTCAAACCCGTCCAAAATCTCACGCGAGACTTCAAGTTCTTTGAACTCACGAAGGTTCCTCGTGGAGAAAATGTCTGTGCCGACACCCTCGCTGCTCTAGGAAGCAAGCTACACGATCAAGTCAAGAGGACAATCCTAATCCATAAAATCGAGAAACCGAGCATCGACACGAAGGCGGAACAGACTGCGATCGCAGCAGCGATTAGCGAAGCGATGGACATCGACGACGCAGAACCTCCTTCGCAGGATGATCAGCCAACAGATTGGCGCAAGGAACTCATCGATTACCTCGCTGAAGGTTTATTGCCCACCGAGAAATGGGATGCGCGGTGACTGAAGCGACGTAGCGCACACTACGTTGTCATGGACGGGGACCTACACCGATGGACCGCGACGAAGGTGCTACTCAAATGTATCTCCGGCGAAGAAACGAGACTAGTCATGGCCGAAACACATGAAGGAGCAGCAGGCAATCACTCGAGCGGACGAGCTCTCGCATTGAAAGTAAAGAATCTCGGATTCTACTGGCCAACCATGAACGCCGACTGCGAGACATATGTGCGCAAGTGCGATAAATGCCAGCGTCATGCTTCCACCTTACACAGCCCAACGGAGTTCCTTCATACCCTAACTGCTCCATACCCATTCATGCGATGGGGAATGGACATCATCGGTCTGATGCCAGCATCTCGCCAAAAGAAGTTCATCATGGTCCCCACAGATTACTTCACCAAATGGGTTGAAGCCGAAGCCTACGCCAGCATCACCGACAAGGAGGTGCAAAACTTCGTCTGGAAGAACATAATCTGCCGACATGGGCTCCCATACGAGATCATTACAGACAACGGTTCACAATTCATCTCGCATCATTTCAAGGGATTCTGCGACAGATGGCGAATTCGACTCAACATGTCGACCCCGAGAAATCGATCTCCGAAGCAGACGATCACTTAAGCGATGCCGACACGAGCATGCCCCGACTTCTCGAACAAGCGTATCGGTACTCGCATCCCACGTTGGATATGTCCTGATCAGACACGTATTCACGGGAGTCGACCGTGTTGCGATTTAAACCAACACGGTCGAGACAATGAATCCAACTCACCCTGTAATTTACTAAGTAAGGTTTGACCCACCGAACGCTTGAAAATTACGTTAGGGTCGATTTGGAACCGTCAACGTCGAGAACTCATAATTGAACTCAAATGATGAACGATCGCGAGTCAAAGAAATCGATCGAGACAAAGTCATAACGAGCTTAACACTACAACGATTCGATATCTCGAATAACGTTTATACTAAACAAACAGTCGCTTCAAATCTTGAGAAATCATGCATTTGATAGACAAGTACAATAAAAGATAAACAGTTAATACGATTCGAAGAGTTGGAAATAACAGAGGAAAAACAAAGTAGAAGCCTCGAAAAACAAAAGTCTAAAAGGCAACAACACAAGTCCTCCGGGACTCAAAAGAAAACAACAAACAAAGAAAACTAAGCTTCCCGATCGCTCTCGCGATCATCCTCTGACACCTCGCCAGTGTTTCCCTCGCCGTCCCGACGAGACTCTTCTGGAGGCGGCGAATCGCGACCCTCGACTGAAGTGTCCAAAAGCACGAGGACAGGAACGTTATCTCCATCGACTCGAGCTCCTCGACCAGGCACTCCTTCCTCAAGAACAGTCGAAGGGTTTTCAATAAGAAGCGTCGGGTCCTCGCACCTTTCTCCGATCGGATGAGTAGGCGAGACATGCAAATTCACTGCGGTCTCTGGGTCAATTAAGCCAGTGTTGGAACCATACGGGTCGAGACCCGCCAGAATCCGAGCATCCACGAACTGAGACTCCAACGCGAGGGGAGAGAGTCTAAAATCGCTTTTGGGGATCTCGCCAACCTTCAGCTTCTCAGCCTCTTGTTCGTACTTTCTCTCGTACTCGACGAACATATCGATAGAAGCTTGCGGTATGTCGTTCCCGGCTCCTTACAAGGCTTCGAGGCACTTCCTAGTCCCAAAGGCTTGGCTGTGGAGTAACCGAGCCTCGACGTAAAGACCTCGATGCTCCTCTCGAGAACGAATCTTGGCGAAGCAACGATTAGCCTTGGCGGTTATTTCCGCCTCAACTCTCCCCCCTTTCCCTCGTCTCCTCCAGGATTCTGGAATCCCTCAGACGTTTCATCTCTCGCTCGTGCGTGGCAGCGAGCGAAGCCCTCTCGCTCTCGAGATCAGCATTCTTCTGTTCAAGCTCGCGGATGATTCTTCGAGATGATTCCAGCGCGGCTTTAAACTCATCGCGTCGAGCAACGTTGCGGGTCATCATCCCGTTGAGCTTCTGCAGATTGGCCCTTGACTCGTTCAGTTGAAGAGCGGAAACCTCTTCCTTCTCAGCAAACTCTTTCTTGGCCAGCTCGAGCTCGTCCAAGGCTCCTTTAAGGGCCGTGTCGTATTTATCAATCACGACATTCATCGTGCTGTCGCCCTGAACATGCGACAAAATGGATATCGTGAGAAGTTAGGAGTCAAGGAATTTAAAAAAAAAAGGAGGACTAAGTCGTTTACCAGCAGTTTGGCCCTCGCAGCTTCTTCGTATTCACCCCCGAAGATAAGGTCTTTCACAGCAGGAAGAGGTTTCGCCCTCCCTCTTAATTGACAGAGAAACTCTCCACATTTCTCTGGAACGTACACTAAGGGAGCCGGTCCCTCGTAGTCGAAGTCGACCTTGTCGGGAAAGCTGAATCCAGGTGCCCTCCTTAGGATAGCGGTGCCGCGGGAAGAAGTACCGGTCTGGACGGCCCCTCCCCCGACGGGAACTGGAGTTCTCTCGCGAGGAGACGTCAGAACAGGAGACCGCCTCTCATCATCGTCTTCGTCATTTCCCCTCCTTATCAGGAGTGGTGACCCTTCGCTATCTTCCTCGGAATCACCCGAGCGGGCGGCATTAAGAGAAGTCTCGCGTTCCNCCAGAATCCGAGCATCCACGAACTGAGACTCCAACGCGAGGGGAGAGAGTCTAAAATCGCTTTCGGGGACCTCGCCAACCTTCAGCTTCTCAGCCTCTTGTCCGTACTTTCTCTCGTACTCGACGAAAATATCGATAGAAGCTTGCGGTATGTCGTTCCCGGCTCCTTTCAAGGCCTCGAGGCACTTCCTAGTCCCAAAGGCTTGGCTGTGGAGTAACCGAGCCTCGTCGTAAGGACCCCGACGCTCCTCTCGAGAACGAATCTTGGTGAAGCAACGATTAGCCTTGGCGGTCATTTCCGCCTCAACTCTCCCCCTTTCTCTCGTCATCTCCAAGATTCTAGAATCCCTCAGACGTTTCATCTCTCGCTCGTGCGTGGCAGCGAGCGAAGCCCTCTCGCTCTCGGATGATCGCTCTCGAGATCAGCATTCTTTTGTTTAAACTCATCGCGTCGAGCAACGGTGCGGGTCATCACCCCGTTGAGCTTCTGCAGATTGGCCCTTGACTCGTTCAGTTAACGAGCGGAAACCTCTTCCTTCTCAGCAAACTCTTTCTTGGCCAGCTCGAGCTCGTCCAAGGCTCCTTTAAGGGCCGTTTCGTATTTATCAATCACGACATTCATCGTGCTGTCGCCCTAAACACGCGACACAACGGAAATCGTGAGAAGTTAGGAGTCAAGGAATTTTTTTTAAAAAAAGGAGGACCAAGCCGTTTACCAGCAGTTTGGCCCTCGCAGCTTCTTCGTATTCACCCCCGAAGATAAGGTCTTTCACAGCAGGAAGAGGTTTCGCCCTCCCTTTTAATTGACAGAGAAACTCTCCACATTTCTCTGGAACGTACACTGAGGGAGCCGGTCCCTCATAGTGGAAGTCGACCTTGTCGGGAAAGCTGAATCCAGGTGCCCTCCTTAGGATAGCGGCGCCGCGGGAAGAAGTATCGGTCTGGACGGCCCCTCCCCCGACGGGAACTGGAGTTCTCTCGCAAGGAGACGTCAGAACAGGAGACCGCCTCTCATCATCGTCTTCGTCATTTCCCCTCCTTATCAGGAGTGGCGACCCTTCGCTATCTTCCTCGGAATCACCCGAGCGGGCGACATTAAGAGAAGTCTCGCGTTCCTCTCCTTCACTTACTCCCTCCTCGTCGCTCCGTCCCTCCGAGGCTTCAGCCTCAGAAGCCCCCTCTTCGGGCCGAAGTTCTTCTTCTCGAGCATCCTCCTCCTCTTGCTCGATCGACTCGTCAGCATTCTCCAACTGCTCACCGGCGGACTTCTTCTTTGTCCTTCTCTTCTTTTTCTTCTTCTGGGGTTCACCGGAAGGAGGGACGTCACTCGTCTCCTCAGTACTCCTCTCGACTCCCGAGCCGCCGCCTCTTTTCCTTTTCTTGCCCTTCCCCGCACTTCAGGCATCGGAAGGGAAAACCTCGTCAGCACGAGGAACCGCCATCGAGGATCCTTCCCCGCTATTCAGCCCCAGCTGGGCCGCTATTATTGCGCTCAGATCAGGAAGAGTACCCATCCTCTTTGCCTCGGTAACTTGGTTTTGGATGTCTCTCGGGAAGACTTCTAGTCGCTTAGCGCGAATGGGAAGAACGGTCGGAAGATCAGATCTCCACTCTCCTGAAAACATAAGGCAGAAGGGTCAGGGGCGCGATAAATAAAACTTGCAACTAAAAGAACACAGTCTAGAGCTGCGAGAGAACGTACTTCGAGCAATTCGATCTTTAAGCTCACGAATCTTCTCAACGGAGATCTCGGACCAACGATAGATTCGAAGCAGAGCGACGGCACGAACACTCCTGAAGAAATCTTCGGGATAAACTGGAGAGGTAAGATGGCCGACTGCGTAAAAAAAAATGATCGGTTTGAATCGACAAATCGCTTACGGTTCGCGACAGAATATTCTACCGCAAGAACGGTTCCAAAGAACTCGATAATCATCTTGGGGAGGCTCCTCGAAGGCCGAGCTGTCGGACTTAAGGAAGAAGTAGGAGCACTGCCAGTTCTGCGTCTTATTCGGATGACCGGCACACACATTGCAGTTCGGTCGCATCTTCACCGAGTAGGNGTGTCGTATTTATCAATCACGACATTCATCGTGCTATCACCCTGAACACGCGACACAATGGAAATCGTGAGAAGTTAGGAGTCGAGTAATTTAAAAAAAAAGAGGACCAAGCCGTTTACCAGCAGTTTGGCCCTCGCAGCTTCTTCGTATTCACTCCCGAAGATAAGGTCTTTCACAGCGGGAAGAGGTTTCGCCCTCCCTCTTAATTGACAGAGAAATTCTCCACATTTCTCTGGAACGTACACTAAGGGAGCCGGGTCCCTCATAGTGGAAGTCGAACCTGTCGGGAAAGCTGAATCCAGGTGCCCTCCTTAGGATAGCGGCGCCGCGGGAAGAAGTACCGGTCTGGACGGCCCCTCCCCCGATGGGAACTGGAGCTCTCTCGCGAGGAGACGTCACAACAGGAGACCGCCTCTCATCATCGTCTTCGTCATTTACCTTCCTTATTAGGAGTAGCGACCCTTTGCTATCTTCCTCAGAACCACCTGAGCGGGCAGCATTAAGAGAAGTCTCACGTTCCTCCCCTTCACATACTCCCTCCTCATCATTCCGTCCCCCCGAGACTTCAGCCTCAGAAGCCCCCTCTTCGGGCTGAAGTTCTTCTTCTCGACCATCCTCCTCCTCTTGCTCGATCGGCTCGTCAGCATTCTCTGACTGCTCGCCGGCGGACTTCTTCTTTGTCCTTCTCTTCTTTTTCTTCTTCTGGGGTTCACCAGAAGGAGGGACGTCACTCGTCTCCTCAGTACTCCTCTCGACTCCCGAGCCGTCGCCTCTATTCATTTTTTTGCCCTTCCCCGCACTTCTGGCACCGGAAGGGAAAACCTCACCAGCACGAGGAACCGTCATCGAGGGTCCTTCCCCGCTAGTCAGCCCCAGCTGGGCCGCTATTATCGCGCTCAAATCAGGAAGAGTACCCATCCTCTTTGCCTCGGAAACTTGTTTCTGGATGTCTCTTGGGAAGATGTCTAGTCGCTTAGCGCGAATAGGAAGAATGGTCGGAAGATCGGATCTCCACTCTCCTGAAAACTTAAGGCAGAAGGGTCAGGACGCGAAAAATAAACCTTGCGACTAAAAGAACACAGTCTAGAGCTGCGAGAGAACGTACTTCGAGCGATTCGATCTTTAAGCTCACGGATCTTCTCAACGGAGATCTCGGACCAACGATAGATTCGAAGCAGAGCGACGGCACGAACATTCCTCAAGAAATCTTCCGGATAAACTGGAGAGGTAGGATGGCCGACTGCATACAAAGCAAAAAAAAATGCATGGTTAGAATCGACAAAACGCTTACGGTTCGCGACAGGATATTCTACCGCAAGAACGGTTCCAAAGAACTCGATAATCATCTTGGGGAGGCTCCTCGAAGGACGAGCTGTCGGACTTAAGGAAGAAGTAGGAACGCTGCCAGTTCTGCGCCTTATTCGGATGACCGGCACACACATTGCAGTTCGGTCGCATCTTCACCGAGTAAGTGCCATCCTTCATATCGGTTATCGAGGTCATCTCCTCGAACGACATAACGCTCATCGGCATATCGATCTGCTCCGCCAAAACCGACAAAGTGACCGCTAGTCGCAGCGAGCCATTCAGCAGCTGACTGATCGCGAGATCTCGACGTCTGGCGTATGCTGTCATCAGTCGCGGGATGGGGAACCAGCAACGAGTGTCTTCCTGAAAATAGGATTCGTACACCGTCTGGTACCCCATCGGAGGAGACCAGGGTCTCTGCGCTTCCGAAGGCACAAGGAAGGTCACGCCTACGGCACCCGCAGCCCGAAGAACCCTCTTCACACTTCCCGGAGTCGACTTCGTCTTCTCTATGCCCTCCCAGTCCTGACCGGCCAAGAAGGCAGGACGCAATAAGTCGGGATGGAGTTGAGGAAGCTCTTCGAAAATTCCTTCGGGGTAAAAGGTAGTCGGGAATAACTCGGCCTCAGAATCATCATCCTCCAAGGGACCGCCCTCCGCAGGTCGAGCTCTCAAGGTGACCGAGTCAACAGGCATCGCCCCGCTCTGCCCGTCTCTTGAACATTCCATTGCATCTCTCGCAACGACGTTCTCACTTCCTTCTCTCGCGAGTCTCGTAGCATCCGCGACCAGAAGCCTCTGAGAACGAGATAGATTCGCTGTGTCCATCATCGCCGCGAGATGAATCGCCTCCGGATCTCCAACACGATCCCCGTCGGGATTCCTTGTCGGATTCGATGCTGCTGCGACTGCCTTCCCCTTCTGCTGCCTCGATAGCCTCTGACCCGACGACATCGCGGAACGGAACGGCGAAGAATGCTTCGAATGAATCTAACAACGCTTAGAGAGATAAAGGAAAGAGAGAGAAAGTACCTTTGATCGCGGAGAAAAACTTGAAGAAATGAGAGAGGATCTGCGTATTTATAAGGAAAAGAGAGGAGGGAAACTCGAGGCGTTATCATTAGGTCTATTCGGGCCTAATCGGACCTCGAAATCCACCCTAAAAACCCAGCGGACCCTCGCGACGATTCCGCTTCTCGACATGTTATGAAAGGAAGAGAAGGGGGGGGGGGAACTCGAGACGTCATCATTAAATTCAAACGGGCCCATTTGGGCCTCGAAACTCTCCCAAATGTCCAGCGGACCCTCGCGACGGTTCAGCTTCTCGTCTAAATCAGACGTCNAAAAAAAAAAGGAGGACCAAGCCGTTTACCAGCAGTTTGGCCCTCGCAGCTTCTTCGTATTCACCCCCGAAGATAAGGTCTTTCACAGCAGGAAGAGGTTTCGCCCTCCCTCTTAATTGACAGAGAAACTCTCCACATTTCTCTGGAACGTACACTAAGGGAGCCGGTCCCTCGTAGTCGAAGTCGACCTTGTCGGGAAAGCTGAATCCAGGTGCCCTCCTTAGGATAGCGGTGCCGCGGGAAGAAGTACCGGTCTGGACGGCCCCTCCCCCGACGGGAACTGGAGTTCTCTCGCGAGGAGACGTCAGAACAGGAGACTGCCTCTCATCATCGTCTTCGTCATTTCCCCTACATATCAGGAGTGGCGACCCTTCGCTATCTTCCTCGGAACCACCCTAGCGGGCAGCATTAAGAGAAGTCTCGCGTTCCTCTCCTTCACTTACTCCCTCCCCGTCATTCCGTACCTCCGAGGCTTCAGCCTCAGAAGCCCCCCTTTCGGGCTGAAGTTCTTCTTCTCGAGCATCCTCCTCCTCTTGCTCGATCGGCTCGTCAGCATTCTCCAACTGCTCGCCAGCGGACTTCTTCTTTGTCCTTCTCTTCTTTTTCTTCTTCTAGGGTTCACCGGAAGGAGGGACGTCACTCGTCTCCTCAGTACTCCTCTCGACTCCCGAGCCGTCGCCTCTTTTCCTTTTCTTACCCTTCCCCGCACTTCTGGCATCGGAAGGGAAAACCTCGTCAGCACGAAGAACCGCCATCGAGGATCCTTCCCCGCTATTCAGCCCCAACTGGGCCGCTATTATTGCGCTCAGATCAGGAAGAGTACCCATCCTCTTTGCCTCGGTAACTTGTTTTTGGATGTCTCTCGGGAAGACGTCTGGTCGCTTAGCGCGAATGGGAAGAACGGTCGGAAGATCGGATCTCCACTCTCCTGAAAACATAAGGCAGAAGGGTCAGAACGCGATAAATAAAACTTGCGACTAAAAGAACACAGTCTAGAGCTGCGAGAGAACGTACTTCGAGCGATTCGATCTTTAAGCTCACGGATCTTCTCAACAGAGATCTCGGACCAACGATAGTTTCGAAGCAGAGCGACGGCACGAACACTCCTCAAGAAATCTTCGGGATAAACTGGAGAGGTAGGATGGCCGACTGCATAAAAAAAAATGGTTGGTTAGAATCGACAAATCGCTTACGGTTCGCGACAGAATATTCTACCGCAAGAACGGTTCCAAAGAACTCGATAATCATCTTGGGGAGGCTCCTCGATGGCCGAGCTGTCGGACTTAAGGAAGAAGTAGGAGCGCTGCCAGTTCTGCGTCTTATTCGGATGACCGGCACACACATTGCAGTTCGGTCGCATCTTCACCGAGTAGGATCCATCCTTCATATCGATTATCGAGGTCATCTCCTCGAACGACCTAATGCTCATCGGCATATCAATCTGCTCCGCCAAAACCGACAAAGTGACCGCTAGTCGCAGCGAGCCATTCAGTAGCTGACTGATCGCGAGATCTCGACGTCTGGCGTATGCTGTGATCAGTCGCAGGATGGGGAACCAGCAACGAGTGTCTTCCTGAAAATAGGATTCGTACACCGTCTGGTACCCCATCGGAGGAGACCAGGGCCTCTGCACTTCCGTAGGTACAAGGAAGGTCACGCCTACGGCACCCGCAGCCCGAAGAACCCTCTTCACACTTCCAGGAGTCGACTTTGTCTTCTCTACGCCCTCCCAGTCCTGACCGGCCAAGAAGGCAGGACGCAATAAATCGGGATGGAGTTGAGGAAGCTCTTCAAAAATTTCGTCGGGGTAAAGGTAGTCGGGAAGAACTCGGCCTCAGAATCATCGTCCTCCGAAGGACCGCCCTCCGCAGGTCGAGCTCTCAGGGCGACCGAGTCAACAGGCATCGCCCCGCTCTGCCCGTCTCTCGAACATTCCATTGCATCCCTCGCAACGACGTTCTGGCTTCCTTCTCTCGCGAGACTCGCAGCATCCGCGACCAGAAGTCGCTGAGAACGAGATAGATTCGCCGTGTCCATCATCGCCGCGCGATGAATCGCCTCCGGATCCATGACACGATCCCCGTCGGGATTCCTTGTCGGATTCGACGTCGCTGCGACTGCCTTTCCCTTCTGCTGCTTCGATAGCCTCTGACCCGACGACATCGCGGAACGGAACGGTGAAGAATGCTTCGAATGAATCTAACAACGCTTAGAGAGATAAAGGAAAGAGAGAGAAAGTACCTTTGATCGCGGAGAAAAACTTGAAGAAATGAGAGGGGATCTGCGTATTTATAAGGAAAAGAGAGGGGGGGNAAAAAAAAATGGTTGGTTAGAATCGACAAATCGCTTACGGTTCGCGACAGAATATTCTACCGCAAGAACGGTTCCAAAGAACTCGATAATCATCTTGGGGAGGCTCCTCGAAGGCCGAGCTGTCGGACTTAAGGAAGAAGTAGGAGCGCTGCCAGTTCTGCGTCTTATTCGGATGACCGGCACACACATTGCAGTTCGGTCGCATCTTCACCGAGTAGGTGCCATCCTTCATATCGGTTATCGAGGTCATCTCCTCGAACGACCTAACGCTCATCGGCATATCAATCTGCTCTGCCAAAACCGACAAAGTGACTGCTAGTCGCAGCGAGCCATTCAGCAGCTGACTGATCGCGAGATCTCGATGTCTGGCGTATGCTGTGATCAGTCGCGGGATGGGGAACCAGCAACGAGTGTCTTCCTGAAAATAGGATTCGTACACCGTCTGGTACCCCATCGGAGGAGACCAGGGTCTCTGCGCTTCCGTAGGTACAAGGAAGGTCACGCCTACGGCATCCGCAGCCCGAAGAACCCTCTTCACACTTCCAGGAGTCGACTTTGTCTTCTCTACGCCCTCCCAGCCCTGACCGGCCAAGAAGGCAGGACGCAATAAGTCGGGATGGAGTTGAGGAAGCTCTTCGAAAATTCTGTCGGGGTAAAAGGTAGTCGGAAAGAACTCGGCCTCAGAATCATCGTCCTCCAAAGGACCGCCCTCCGCAGGTCGAGCTCTCAGGACGACCGAGTCAACAGGCATCGCCCCGCTCTGCCCGTCTCTCGAACATTCCATTGCATCCCTCGCAACGACGTTCTGGCTTCCTTCTCTCGCGAGTCTCGCAGCATCCACGACCAGAAGTCGCTGAAAACGAGATAGATTCGCCGTGTCCATCATCTCCGCGCGATGAATCGCCTCCGGATCCCCGAGACGATCCCCGTCGGGTTTCCTTGTCGGATTCGACGTCGCTGCGACTGCCTTTCCCTTCTGCTGCTTCGATAGCCTCTGACCCGACGACATCGCGGAACGGAACGGTGAAGAATACTTAGAATGAATCTAACAACTCTTAGAGAGATAAAGGGAAGAGAGAGAAAGTGCCTTTAATCGCGGAGAAAAACTTGAAGAAATGAGAGGGGATCTGCGTATTTATAAGGAAAAGAGAGGGGGGGGGAGCTCGAGGCGCTATCATTAGGTCTATTCGGGCCTAAATGGGCCTCGAAATCCACCCTAAAAACCCAGTGGACCCTCGCGACGATTCCGCTTCTCGACATGTTATGAAAGGAAGAGAAGGGGGGAAACTCGAGGCTTCACCATTAAATTCAAACGGGCCCATTTGGGCCTCGAAACTCTCCCAAATGTCTAGCGGACCCTCGCGGCGGTTTAGCTTCACGTCTAAATCAAACATCAGTCATCTTAAGATCAGAATAAACCAACGGCTAATCTAGACATGTCAGTCGGGATCTGAATATCCGCGATTAATCGGCCTCAAGCGGAAATATTCCAGGACCTTCCCTGCGACACAACGACCAAAAGGAGCGAGAAAGCCTCTACTGCTCGCTTCCGAAAGAACGACGTTGTGCGACTCGTCGACCAACCGCTCCAACCTTCCGACAGGCCTTCTATTCCCTCAAACCTTCAAACTTTAGAATCCATCACGAGCCAGAAAGCACTTCGCTCACTAATGGACTGGGGGGGACTTACTGTAGAGGATGGATTTGACCATCCCGCAAGGCCCGAGGAGTAGAAAGGTCTGGCCCGGATTACGTAGAGCGACGGCTCAATCGGTCGGCTCAAGAGTCAGATCTTTCGGCTTGACTCTTGAGTACTTTTAGTCGATCGTCATCGACTAAAGTATATTCGGCTCAGCGGCTGCTCGGACGCCTACGGGCTTCTCGGCCCAGCAGAGGAGGCCCACCAAGATGGCGTAAATTAGGTCAAGGATGAAGCATCAGGACGTCTATATAAGGGAAAGGGGAGGCAACGAGAGAAGGATCCGAAATCACTGACTAACACTTGGCGGCTAGATTAGGGTTTTCACCTTTGCTTCATCTCGCCGTTAGTTGTACTTTTCCGGCAGCTCTTTGAGCCACCGGCTTCCTTTCTGTCGCACTCTTTTCGTTTCCCTTGTAACCGACTGAACGTTTNCTGAGAACGAGATAGATTCGCCGTGTCCATCATCGCCGCGCGATGAATCGCCTCCGGATCTCCGACACGATCCCCGTCGGGATTCCTTGTCGGATTCGACGTCGCTGCGACTGCCTTTCCCTTCTGCTGCTTCGATAGCCTCTGACCCGACGACATCGCGGAACGGAACGGTGAAGAATGCTTCGAATGAATCTAACAACGCTTAGAGAGATAAAGGAAAGAGAGAGAAAGTACCATTGATCGCGGAGAAAAACTTGAAGAAATGAGAGGGGATCTGCGTATTTATAAGGAAAAGAGAGGGGGGGAAACTCGAGGCGCCATCATTAGGTCTATTCAGGCCTAAACGGGCCTCGAAATCCACCAAAAAACCCAGCGGACCCTCGCGACGATTCCGTTTCTCGACATGTTATGAAAGGAAGAGAAGGGGGGGAACTCGAGGCGTCGCCATTAAATTCGAACGGGCCCATTTGGGCCTCGAAACTCTCCCAAATGTACAGCGGACCCTCGCGACGGTTTAGCTTCACGTCTAAATCAGACGTCAGTCATCTTAAAATCAGAATAAACCAACGGTTAATCAAGATATGTCGGTTGGGACCGATTATCCGCGGCTGATCGGCCTCAAGCGGAAATGTTCCAGAACCTTTCCAGCGACACAACGACCAAAAAAAAAAAACCTCTACTGCTCGCCTCCGAGGGAACGACGCTGTGCGACTCATCGGCCAACCGCTCCAACCTTCCGACGGGCCCTCTATTCCCTCAAACCTTCAAACCTTAGAATCCATCACGAGCCAGAAAGCACTTCGCTCACTGATGGACTGGGGGGGCTTACTGTAGAGGATGGATTCGACCATCCCACAAGACCCGAGGAATAGAAAGGCCTGGGCCGGATTAGGTAGAGCGACGGCTCGATCAGTCGGCTCAAGAGTTAGGTCTCTCGGCTTGACTCTTGAGTACTTTTAGTCGATCGTCATCGACTAAAGTATATTCGGCTCAGCGGCTGCTCAGACGCCTACGGGCTTCTCGGCCCAGCAGAGGAGGCCCACCAAGATGGCGTAAATTAGGTCAAGGACGAAGCATCAGGACGTCTATATAAGGGAAAGTGGAGACAACGAGAGAAGGATCCGAAATCACTGACTAACACTTGGCGGCTAGATTAGGGTTTTCACCTTTGCTTCATCTCGCCGTTAGTTGTACTTTTCCGGTAGCTCATCGAGCCACCGGCTTCCTTTCTGTCGCACTCTCTTCGTTTCCCTTGTAACCGACTGAACGTTTTCTCCGACCATAAATAAGACGTNCGACTCTAGTTGGCTATTAATTATGCTTAACCAACTAGATAACTGACGACAATTGCTTTATTATGCACAGTATATACACTTGGTAATCTCAGATTCTTAGACAAACCCCAAGAACCCTAACCATACAAATCCACTCGGAACTTGTAGTTGCATGGTAAGAAAAGAAAAGAAACAATCGAATAAATTAAACAAAAAAAAATGACCGGTCTTTAGATTCATTGGTTCTGGCCTCAATGCATCAGAGAAGCTTCAAACACTATGGATCCTTGCGGGATAAGCGAACAGCTGGTCTTCAACTCTGTACGTGGTCTTGAATCTATGATGTGGTCTTGATCAGTATGTGTATAACGAATGCGTGTCTCAGAAGACAATGCTAATAAAGTGATCAAGAGGAAGACTTTGATGAGAGTGATTTATGAATCTTTGCTATTGTTGAGTACTTGATAGATAGAGAGTTGTAAGGTTTTTTTGGTGTAGACGAAATTTTTGGAAAATTGGATTGAGTGTGCGTTTGTATCAAGGGTTTGTAGAAGAAGTGAGTGGTTGATTATATAAGTGAGAAACCAACCTTATTTATTTATGCTTTTTTGTCCAAAGTTCAGTTTGTTTGATTAATAATAATTATGATTAAACTTTGAAAACTTAAAATCCAAAAAAAACTTGAAATTGAATTGTAAATTGTTGTTGGACTTTCTTTAGGCTTCAAGTTGAACCAATCAAATTATACATATATTAATTATCAAAAAACCAAGTTAATAATTTACACAAACACTAATCAACAAAGATAAATCATTATCATATATATCGTTCATCTACAAATGCACGATAACAAAAAACATTGAACTTAACTACAAGTGCTAAGAACAGATTATTCTCTATTATTTTAGAACAAACAAAAAATGGAGAGGTTACAGTTTTTTTATTAGAAGAAGTAAGTAGAAAGAAAGCTAGTGTAGGCAATGACGTCCGACCATCCAGGGAAAAGACTTTTCAAATTTCTAGTTTCTTCATCAAGACGTTGATCAAGAACAGCTACATCTACTCTCACTTCTTCTTCGCTATTAGCCTGCCATAATCAACTTGGAATCAGTACTAAATACTAATTAAAGGGCTTCTAGAACAAGAAGCTTGGTGTTACCTCTAACCAGAAGATCCATTTCTCACTGCTGTTGCCACTCAGTCTCAATAGGTAAGACGGAGGACCGCCCTCTGGGAGTTCAGGAGCTGCAACATTAAGACCATTTTGGTTTTATGGATTTTCTTAAAGTAAATGTCTAAGACAAGGACAATGTTTGTGTGACCTGGAAGTTTGCCATCTGCAAAGGACCATCCTGATAATGGCCCAGTTATGTTCAGAACCGTGACCCATATCTCCTCCAGCGAGCTGCAAATAAATATTTAGCAATAGTTTAATAGCAAAACAAGGCCAACATAAAGTTTATTTTTGGATCCAACCAGTGTTCTAAAAGTCGGTCATAAACAACAGTTCTTCTAAAACGTTTTCTTTAGAAAATCGGTCTAGGCGGAACCTATGCATCCGTCTAGGCCTATGCAATAATCCCATGTAACGAGTTTAATTATCGCCTACCGATTTTTTGAACATTTGATCCAACTAACCCGAGAGAGAGTTCCAGATGAACTCTGCGAGTTCCATCTTCTAATCTTGTTGGTGGTTTGTGAGTTTTCAAGAGAGGAAAATGGCTATATCGTTCCAAAATCTTGTTAACTTTAGCAGGGAACCTCCCATTCTTTGTTACTACACAGGAAACAGGGAAAAGTGCCTGCAGATACCAAACAAATCTTTAGTCCAAACTGAAAACACTTGCTGTCTTGTCAGCTGCATGTAAGGAGGAGAGAATCTAACTAACGTACCAGCCAAGCTTCCTGAGGAGACACTTCAGCGTTGCCCAATGGAAAAGAAGGGCTGCCAGCATGAAGTTTCTCCGCCACCTCTGGAGCATGCTTAAAAACGAACTCCATAGAATTTGAATCAACGACTGCTAAATCGTAAGTTGAGTCTGTGATTTCATTTCCACCTACAAAGGCACATTTAAAACATTTAGTTAGAAAAATATATATAAAAAGATAACAGTTCCATAGGCTACCTGCAGAGAAGACTGTATGTTGAAGTACAACTCTCTTAGGTGCATCTTTGCTATAAGGAAAGAACTGTGATGACACAGCCAACATAGCCACAGTAAAGTGCAGCAAGAACTTCAAGATAGAAGATTTGGCTAGCCAACGATCACAAATTGGTATTATTGGGCCCATACACAAGCCAGTGACAAGTCCAATAACTGCAGCTACTGCTACATCTGCGAGATAAAACCCTGCAAAGCAAGATCTTGTACACTAAATATCTTACACAATGACTTGCAACCACAACAAGCATTTTGATGAAATAATGGTGAAGTTCTCAAATAGCTTAACCAGAGAAAGAATCGAGTTCAGTAAAACTAACCAAAAGGGGGTGGAACTCCAATCATTCCTGTCTTCTCAATCAAAAACAGTGCAAGGAAACCACCAAAATAGACAGAATACAGAAGGCATGGAGCAAGAGCTATCACATAAAACATGGGTGACCTGGATAAGAAGAACTTTTATCACACAACAATTTAAAACAAAGATACATAGTCTACAAAACATTAAACTAGAAGAACTATCTAGATTACTGTATAAATCAAATTTATGTGTATCCTCAATGTCACAACAGTTAGATAATAATGTTAAAAAACAACATTTTGATAGTTCAGTGAAAGACTAACAGTCTTACTTGATAGAATCATAGTCAAATGACTTGACAGATAAACAGAAAGCAATCCACCCCAACAGCATAGAAACGCAGATGACAAAAGTCAAGAACCCTCCACCTAATCCGGCGAAAAAATATGCCTGAAAACGTTTCTTCAGTTAGTCATGGATTAGTCTAACAAAATAACAAAATATTGGCGTAAGGTGTAAACTAAACTGATCAAACAAATATCGCATACCGAAGTTACAAAAGCGTAGAGCCCAAATGCTCCCCAAAACCTTGCTTCATCAGATGTTTCCTGCAAGATCATAGTTTTAAGAAAAAAAACTTTTCTAGCAATAGACAGGGATGATGCAACTGAGGCAAGAGAAGAATAAGGACCTTACAACTTTCATAATCTTCTTAGGTGAAAAACTTTGACAATGTGAGACGCGATCAGAGATAGTTCTTGGAAGTAAAAGACCAAAAACTGAGCAGGGGATGAACATCAAGAAAGCTAAGTATGAATGAGCAAACCTGCATTTCCACAACAATTATAGTGAGCCTCCCCAACCAATAAAAACTGAACAGTTTAAACACCATGTGGAACAAAGTAGAAGGTATATGAAACCAACCAGCTCATGGGATTAGCAAATAACAATCTGATGACTGAAAACAGAACAGGGAATATGACACCAAGTAAAATCCCAGCGGTATGGTGTATAAATCCTAATCAGACAACCATTTAAAATTGTTAGATCTCCAAAACATGATAATAAAAAGATTAAGAAAATAAAAAATTGCACATTATTACCTTTCAAGAAAGCCCAGAAGACTGATAAGAAAGGGTGTGTCCCAGGTTCCCGCATATACAAAAA
>QGKV02001556.1:21120382-21143156 GCA_003260655.2 Brassica cretica
ATGAGTACAAATAGGATAGTGTGCTTCATGTGTTTAGAGTGTTTCTATCTTTGATTCTAGTATCGGTTAGTTAGTTTTTCGTCTCCTTGTGTTTTTTTTTTTTGAATACCAGAAGGTTCGGGGCTGACTGGCTGACGCCTGCCATCCCCAGACTCGAAACTATAGCATGTACTGTATTTTATTTTCTTTTTGCATGTCACCAGTCAACGGAAGGGATGAGATCATCAAAATTCTGTCTGCATCCAGCTGGAGACACTCCATCTTCATGCCGACTATTTGATGCCATCGTCAGTCACTGCATTCCGGTAATCATAAGCGACAAGATTGAGCTGCCTTTTGAAGATGAGATAGACTACTCAGAGTTCTCAGTCTTCTTCTCAGCGAACGAGGCGCTTGAGCCAGACTTCATCCTCAGCAACCTCCGTCAGTTTCCCAAAGAGAAATGGCTGAAAATGTGGGAACATCTCAAGAATGTATCTCATCATTTCGAGTTTCAGTTCCCTCCCAAGAGAGAAGACGCAGTTAACATGTTGTGGAGACAGGTGAAACACAAGATCCCTGATATCAAGCTCGCAGTACACAGACACCGGAGGTTGAAAGTCTCTGATTGGTGGCTCTGAAGAATGGCAGTTTTTTTTCGCAAGGTTTAGTAAGTCTCTTTTTCATTCTTTCCCCCTTCCAATACTGTAAATAGTTTATTCTTTTGTTACCTTTGAGTTTCATGATTTATTTATAGGCTGATACATACTCTAAAACATCAATACTATTAAAAGGGAGTGAGTTTTAATAAATCTACTTAAAAAGTTGTTTGGACCCCATCATTAACTAATTACTAGGGGCATTGCGTCCGCGCAAGCGCGGAGTTGTGAACAGAGTTCTTGTTTCATGTCAATATTTTTGCTAAGATTATTGTAGTTGTGAATTTTGCGTTTTGAGTTGTTTTTCAAGTTTTTTTTATTGTTATAGGGTTAGAGTTGTGATGATGAACTGTGTATGCATTGTTCTCCACTTATGAAGGACTAAACTGTGTTAGTAATGTGATTGATATAATTCGTGTTGTTGTTTGTTGTGTCACTGAGACTTATTGTTTGTTTGTCTTTTTAATTTGTTTCTTGTACTGTTGAGAGTACATAAATTATATTAAAGTTGTTGANCTAGGGTTATTGTAGTTGTGAATTTTGCGTTTTGAGTTGTTTTTCAAGTTTTTTTTATTGTTATAGGGTTAGAGTTGTGATGATGAACTGTGTATGCATTGTTCTCCACTTATGAAGGACTAAACTGTGTTAGTAATGTGATTGATATAATTCGTGTTGTTGTTTGTTGTGTCACTGAGACTTATTGTTTGTTTGTCTTTTTAATTTGTTTCTTGTACTGTTGAGAGTTCATAAATTATATTAAAGTTGTTGAAAATACTTTTTGTTTCTGGATATTTTTTCTCCAGTTTAGTCGTGTAAGTCGTGTGTATTAAGTAATAATTTTTATTATATTTATTATGTTTGTTATATGTTTTTATTTTATTTTTAAACTTGTTGCTCTTACCGGACCTCTAAAACAAATACATGAAAACTTGTAGAAATAACTATAAGATAATGACAGTTATGAGTATTTGAGTTTTAATGAGTTTTAAACGAATTTATGTATTTTTCATAAGAAGATAATAGCATTGGCCTGTTGACACCGGACATGTAAGCTATTTTTATAAGACAAGAGGAGTGAGCAGGTGGAGCTGTTGTTGCCGCTTTTGTGTCTGTCGGGATTGTCTCTTGTATCTTTTGTTGTGGCTGTGTTTGTTTATTTTTTATTTGATGGGGAATATGTAAACAAAAATCATTGTTAGTTGTATTTATCAGAGTTCATAACTTACTCTGATTTTTTGTTTAGGTAATTTCATTGATCTTGGTTGTCGTATTCGTCTTCTTCGTTGTAAAAGTAAGTTTGTAAATTGTTAAATAGCTGACCGTGCAGTTTATATTTGTTTAACTGGTTCGATGTATGTGTCGTTGCGAAAGTAAGTTTGTAAATTGTTAAATAGCTGGCCGTGTAGTTTGTATTTGTTTAGCTGACTCGATGTATGTGTCGTTGAGTTTTAGTTGAGGTGATTGGTTTGGCGTATTTGTTTTGAAGTTTATTTCTAAGATTAGACAAAAAAGAGAGGTGATCATTAATGATTCGTCTTTTTTGGAATTCTAGTTTTTTGATGTTTTGATTGTTTGGGTTGTTGTGGTTTCTTTTAAGCTGTAAAATAAAGATTTGTGTAAAATTAGCTTGATAAGTAAGAGAGAAAAGTAGACGACTACAGAATTTGGGTATGAAATATTTTTGATTATTGATGTTAGCACAATATGTATAAATAGAATTTTGTGTTGATTGTTTCTTACGGATCAATTAGGAGATGGATAACGACTCGAGTTGTTTCTTTGCTAAGGTCAGAGCTTTGGACAGAATGGATTTGCCCAACTACATCTGCGAGTTTAAATATCATTTATGATAACAAAACATATTATAAACCAAGATGCAATATGATAATATACCTGAGAGTTCTAGGTTTGTGTTCGCAATCGCTTGGAAATTGTCAAACAGTCTAACTATGATTGGAGATTGATCTCAGAAGTACCCATGATGACTTCATCAATAATAGTTGGTGAAATGAAACAAATGAGGAATGAATGATCAATTATCTTGTACATGCTTGAGCATCTAGCAACCTCAAAACGATCGACTTTCAGTTTTTCACAATGGAACCGGCTTTCAAAGATGGCATGTAATGATTAGCACGTCCGGCGGGAATAAACCCATGAATCACGGAATCTGCAAATAATATTATTTAACAAAGAATCAGGAAAGCAATTAAAAACAATTATATTAAATAAGTGTGATAAATCGAAGATTAACTTACCTTTTCATCAAGAAAAAGAACCGTGATTCCCATAAACTCACTGTCTTTCTTGAAGTTCAGGGAATCCCATAAGCGAGGAGGTTAGAGGCTATGCTCTAACTACTACGACCAACACGGAGAGACTCGAAGGTTGAGTGACGGATGCCGGGAGCGTCGGTTTGAAGAACTGGAGAGGCAGAAAGACATTTTCTAGAAGATCGTTAAAGCTAAGAGAAATCAGTGAGTTTTGTGGAGATGCAAATTAGGTTCATCAAATATGAGAATCATATATATAGGGTTTAAAGAAAGGCTACAAATCAAGAACATTTAAGATCAAACGATTTAAGATGGGGAGATGAAGAGTTCACCGGTGAAAAAATAGATTACGAACAGACACACATCGCGACTCTTCAGACTTGTCTAAGACAATGATGAAAAGAACCTTAATCTCATGTTAAATTAAGACAATTTACAATATGAAAAAAATTGTTGTTTTTTTCATATAACGTGATGAACCTCATTTAAAAATGAAGCTCATAATACACTTGTAGGCCCGACCCACAGAGAAAACCGAAGAAGCAAAGGTTTCCGACCTTCATAAATATATATTAGTTTCAGTCATCAATGTACAACGTATCTCTTAGTTTAGTGGTATAAATGTTGGTGTTTATATCTCAATAACCAGGGTTCGAGCCACAAGTTGACACTTTTTCACACTTTTTAAAAGTGGAACCCACCAAAATGCTGACGTGTCGTCTCAGGAGTGAGGCAACTGCATCATTATATTATAGATTTGGACAAACAATATGTTACCTTAAATTTCTCTAACAATCATTTAGTAAGATTTTATTTATTGGACCCATATCTTTTTGTAAACGAAAAGATTATGCCATATATATACGACCATATAAATTTGGTTCATGGAAATATAATATCACGTACACTTTATTATACTCTTCTCTAAATAAGTCTCATTAACTTCATAATTAAAATAAGTTTAAAAATTTTATATTATGTTAATTTTATTTTATTGATAAATAACAATTATTATTTAAGATAAGTTTAAAATTATCAAAAACCGAACAAATCTTTTTTTACTGCTCAACAAAAAACTTACAAATCTATACTACTAAATTAGCCAAAAAAACCTCTCAAATAAATCTTAAGTTTCACCAACTAAACAAATGTAACTTTTATAAAATGCACAAAAATATAATGAAAGGTTAGATTTGGGCATTCAGGTCTTTGTGTCAAATATAAATCGGTTTCTTTCAGGTCCAAGTTCTTTGGGTCTTGGGCATTTATATCCAACTAGGTATTTGAATTTTTTTTTTGTCCAGATCTGTTCCTTTTAGTACCAAGTCAGTTTGAGTCAATAATTCAAGTATTTGTAAAATTTACTATGTAATTTTGCTACGTAATGAGTCTAGCTCGGTTCGAGTATTTAAAACAAAAAGATCTAAAAAATCCGAAAAGCCAAAAAAATCAAAACACAAAAATACCCAAAATCAAACAAATACCAGAAATAACTAAATATCTAAAAAGACCAAAATCTTACATGAGAACCAAATATATCCAATATTTTAAATATATTTTTAGAATTTGAAATTTTACCCAAAACCTGAAACTATAACAGAAAACGCGAATCCAAAATTTACAATAATATTTTTATACTGAGAACATATATGAATTACTCAAATATACAAAATATGAACAAAACATTCTAGGTACTTTGGGTATCCGGAGTCCAACAGAGACCCGTAGGTCCAAAAAAATCTAATAGGTACTTTTTCCCAATCCCGAACCTCAACCTGTATTTCGTATTGGTTTGGTTCGTTTATCAAATTTAGGTAAAATTTTCATACCTAAGAAAGAGTTACATAAGAGTGTATATAAAAAATCTCGAATAAACTTATTCATAAGTTATCTAATTTTAAACAAATTTTTGTATTCGATATAATACGACTTTATAACATAATAATACACAATATACTCAAAATACTATCTCATATCCAATTTCGTATATAACTCATAAAATCCGCGCATTTCGATGCGCGGGTCAAAATCTAGTGAATTTCTTATAACAAGACACTTTTATCTTTTAAGGCTTGAGATGAGAGTGTTCCTATAGGACATATTATATTACCAACCTGCGGAAGCTCCAACCGGTAACAAGACACTTAGAGCACGAGCATGATTAATCCGGGGTTCTTAGAGTGAAGTTCTTAGCGGAAGTTAAAAAACTGTTTCTTAACTTTTAATTAAAAAGCTAAGAACCGGTTCTTAAAGTCCTTATTTAAGAACCGGTTCTTCGCTTTTTTAGTTAAAATTTAAGAAACAGTTTCTTAACTTCCACTAAGAACCTCACTCTAAGAACCCCAGATTAATCATGGTCTAAGTACATTTTAATGACTATTTAACTATTAAAGTTTAGCTAAGGACCTTAGTTAACAATCACTTAATTTTTGTGCTACAATGGTAGTTTCTTAATTTGGGTTTCTCAGAAAAAAAAAATTTAAGGAATGGAAAGATGGTTTGATTACTGAGAAAAACTACACACAAAGGCAAAACCAAGATTGCAAAGCTCCTTAAGTCATGGTACAAGATCAAGTTCTCACCAAATCTAAATCGCAATAAGCAAATATATTGGGAGGCTCACCGTACCTTTGTGTTTGTGCAATAGAGACGCGGCACCGGTGAGGAAGTAGATGAGTTGTTGATTGGGGGACTTTCTCTTCTCTCCGAGGATCTCAACGACGGCTACTCTTAATACAATGACGTTTCGTCTTCTCCGCACTATGTCTTCATGTCCTAATACGATAACGATACTTTGGTGCCATCTTCACAAACCTAATCCTTCAAAATACAATCAAAATATAACATCTACCAAAAAAATTCAGTTTCAGAAACAAAAACCCAGATGATAGAACAATTTTTAACACATCACCTATCAGAATTACATTCAAAGACAGAGGCTTTCGAATACAATTCACATAAATTGAGCTAAAAGACCTAAACTTTAAACCCCCTAATCAGCAATTTCTAGAGCAGCAGATCAACCAAGCCACATTCAAACTAGAAACCAGTGACTCATTCGCTATAGAAGCAGGAAGAGATGACTGAATGTAGAAGTAACGAATAATAAAAAAAAAGAGGGAAGCATAAGCAAAACCCAATCAGCTAAACAAAAGTAAATCAAAGTCAAAGTCAGATGGTATATGGTCACAAAGCTATAAAAAAATTCACAGAGATTAGAGTTTTGTTTTTGAACATGTTTTATGTCCAAAACAAGTCTTCAAGACTCACCTCAGCAGCATAAGCGAGTATGCGTTCTTGTGTTTGATTCTGAGACAACTCACTCTGCATCCACACATATGCCATTTCACAGGCGCTGTACGGCTTCGTTTAGAAGACCTGAGACTCCATCTTCTACAATTGACTTTATCCCCATACTGAAGACAGAACATGAATCAGTTTTTAGTTTGCTAACTAATGTTCAAAGACATCCTTTTTTCTCCTGAACTATGTACTGACCTCACACTATGCGCAGTGGCGGAGGCAGAAATTATTTTTGATGGGGGCAAACACATCAAACTNTTGCTCTTACCAGACCTTTAAAACAAATACACGAAGACTTGTAGAAATAATTATAAAATGAGTGACAGTTCTGAGTATTTGGGTTTTAATGAGTTTTAAACGAATTTATGTATTTTTCATAAGAATACAATAGTATTGTCCTGTTGACAATGGGCATGTAAGCTATTTTTATAAGACAAGAGGAGTGAGCAGGTGGAGCTGTTGTTGCCGCCTTTGTGTCTGTCGGGATTTTCTCTTGTATGGCTGTGTTTGTTTATCTTTTATTTGATGGGTAATATGTAAACAAAAATCATTGTTAGTTGTATTTATCAGAGTTCATAACTTACTCTGCTTTTTTGTTTAGGTAATTTCACTGATCTTGGTTGTCGTCTTCGTCTTCTTCGTTGCAAAAGTAAGTTTGTAAATTGTTAAATAGCTTGATGTGTAGTTTGTATTTGTTTAGCTGACTCGAAGTATGTATCCTTGCGAAAGTAAGTTTGTAAATTGTTAAATAGCTGGCCGTGTAGTTTGTATTTGTTTAGCTGACTTGATGTATGTGTCGTTGAGTTTTAGTTGAGGTGATTGGCTTGACATATTTGTTTTGAAGTTTATTTCTAAGATTAGACAAAAAAAGAGATGTGATCATTAATGATTCATCTTTTTTGGAATTCTAGTTTTTGATGTTTTGATTGTTTGGGTTGTTTTGGTTTATTTTAAGCTGTAAAATAAAGATTTGTGTAAAATTAGTTTAATAAGTAAGAGAGATAAATAGACGACCACAGAATTTGGGTAGGAAATATTTTTGATTATTGATGTTAACACAAATATAGATAATAATATAAAGAAAATTGTGTGTTGATTGTTTCTTACGGATCAATGAGGAGACAGATAATGACTCGAGTTGTTTCTTTGCTAAGGTAAGAGCCTTGGACATAACGGATTTGCCCAACCACATCTGCGAGTTTAAATATCAGTTATGATAACAAAACATATTATAAACCAAGATGCAATATGATAATATATGTGAGAGTTCTACGTTTGTGTTGGCAATCATTTGGAAATTGTCAACAATCTAATTATGATAGGAGATTGATTTCAGGAGCACCCGTGATGACTTCATCAATAATAGTTGGTGAAATGAAACGAATGAGGAAAGGATGATCAATTATCTTGCACATGCTTGAGCACCTAGCAACCTCAAAACGATCGACTTTCACAATGGAACCGGCTTTCAAAGATGGCATGTAATGATTAGCACGTCCGGCGGAAATAAACCTATGAATCACGGAATCTGCAAATAATATTATTTAACAAAAATCAGAAAATCAATTAAAAACAATTATATTAAATAAGTGTGATAAATCGAAGATTAACTTACCTTTTCATCAAGGAAGAGAACCGTGATTCTCATAAACTCATTGTATTTCTTGAAGTTCAGAGAATCCCATAAACGAGGAGGTTAGAGGCTATGCTCTGACTACTACGACCAACACGGAGAGACTCGAAGGTTGAGTGACGGATGCCGGGAACGCCGGTTTGAGGAACTGGAGAGGCAGAAAGACATTTTCAAGAAGATCGTTAAAGTTAAGAGGAATCAATGAGTTTTGTAGAGATGCAAATTGGGTTCATCAAAGATGAGAATCATATATATAGGATTTAAAGAAAGGTTACAAATCATGAACATTTAAGATCAAGCGATTTAAGATGGGGAGATGAAGAGTTCACCGGTGAAAAAATAGATTACGAACAGACACATGGCGCAACTCTTCAGACTTGTCTAAGACAATGATGAAAAGAACCATAACTCATGTTAAATGAAGACAGTTTACAATGTGAAAAAACTATAATTGTTGTTTTTTCCAAATAACGTGATAAACCTCATTTAAAAATGAAACTCATAATACACTTGTAGGCCCGACCCACAGAGAAAACCGAAGAAGCAAAGGTTTCCGACCTTCATGAATATATATTCGTTTCAGCCATCAATGTACAAAATATCATTTAGCTCAGTGGTATAAATGTTGTTGTTTAGATCTCAATAACCCGGATTCGAACCACAGGTTTGAAACTTTTTCACACTTTTTAAAAGTAGAATCCACATATCGCTGACGTGTCGCATCAGGAGTGATGCAGCTGCCCTATTATAATGTAGATTTTTAATAACCAAGGAAATCAAAATCTAAATCATTGGCCGGCCAAGAAAATAACATTTCATTTATGAACTACTGTTTAGAAAAGGCAGAACACATATATGAGATTTCAAATGCATTTGGTATTATTATCATGTGAGGCTGTACTTTACGATACTATAAAACGATCATACCATTATATTTTAATTACGCGTACAAATCATAAAAAAACATTTATTCATAATAACCACAATTGAAAATGATCAAATACATATTTTGGTTGGTAAACCACAAATATAACTTACATAAAACAAATGTAAAGAACTGATTTAACGCTTGAGTTTATACCATTAATGGTGAATGGTTTTATAAGTTAACAAGAACGAATATATAATCATAAACAATGATTAATGACATTTTTACGAGAGATGGATGTGTATGGTTTTTAGTTTTGGACATCCAACGAAAGGAGAGACCAGGTTAAATTATTTGAAACGAAAGTGATTGTCGGGGAGATTTGATTGGCCTAGTAATCCTTGTCCAAATTGCTAACTTACCTAACACTTAAAACATATAAAGATAGCTTCTTTATACAGGATTTTGAATCAAACATCTCACCTAAACCCTAAAAAATGGAACTACGTAAACGTACGTACATACATACATATATGTTTATAATATATNACACACAAAGGCAAAACCAAGATTGCAAAGCTCCTTAAGTCATGGTACAAGATCAAGTTCTCACCAAATCTAAATCGCAATAAGCAAATATATTGGGAGGCTCACCGTACCTTTGTGTTTGTGCAATAGAGACGCGGCACCGGTGAGGAAGTAGATGAGTTGTTGATTGGGGGACTTTCTCTTCTCTCCGAGGATCTCAACGACGGCTACTCTTAATACAATGACGTTTCGTCTTCTCCGCACTATGTCTTCATGTCCTAATACGATAACGATACTTTGGTGCCATCTTCACAAACCTAATCCTTCAAAATACAATCAAAATATAACATCTACCAAAAAAATTCAGTTTCAGAAACAAAAACCCAGATGATAGAACAATTTTTAACACATCACCTATCAGAATTACATTCAAAGACAGAGGCTTTCGAATACAATTCACATAAATTGAGCTAAAAGACCTAAACTTTAAACCCCCTAATCAGCAATTTCTAGAGCAGCAGATCAACCAAGCCACATTCAAACTAGAAACCAGTGACTCATTCGCTATAGAAGCAGGAAGAGATGACTGAATGTAGAAGTAACGAATAATAAAAAAAAAGAGGGAAGCATAAGCAAAACCCAATCAGCTAAACAAAAGTAAATCAAAGTCAAAGTCAGATGGTATATGGTCACAAAGCTATAAAAAAATTCACAGAGATTAGAGTTTTGTTTTTGAACATGTTTTATGTCCAAAACAAGTCTTCAAGACTCACCTCAGCAGCATAAGCGAGTATGCGTTCTTGTGTTTGATTCTGAGACAACTCACTCTGCATCCACACATATGCCATTTCACAGGCGCTGTACGGCTTCGTTTAGAAGACCTGAGACTCCATCTTCTACAATTGACTTTATCCCCATACTGAAGACAGAACATGAATCAGTTTTTAGTTTGCTAACTAATGTTCAAAGACATCCTTTTTTCTCCTGAACTATGTACTGACCTCACACTATGCGCAGTGGCGGAGGCAGAAATTATTTTTGATGGGGGCAAACACATCAAACTAAAATATTTAAAATGGGGGCATATAGATTAGTTCTAATAATTTACACTAAATTTTCTAATTTTGTTGGGTTCAATGGCCCCCACCTTACTCTATGTGGCTCCGCCACTGACTATGCGTACCGTCAAAACCGCAGAGTCCTATCTGTGAGCATAGCTTCCTCAGATCCAAACCAAACCAACCTCCTCGGTGTCCTTAACATAACCAAGGTTAGCTTTTTATCACTCCACCAGTATAATACTCTGTTTCACTCTGGCATTTTCACGAACAGTTATCGTGCATTTACAGGAAAAGGTGGAAGGTTGCTACAATCTCATCCTCCAATTACAATTAGATCACATGGGTTTACAGATCGAAACCCAATCTTGCCTCAAACGCAAGAATCGCGACTCACCATCCTCGTTGAGCAGCAGCCCAAGCTGTGTGATCGATTCAAACCCTTTCAATAGCGACGAAAGCTCAAACGATTCGTGGTCTGCGAGTTCGTGCAATCCACCATTGTCTTCCCCGCAGCAACAACAACAAGAACTTCCGTTGAAGAAGACGAAGATGGAGAAATGAGAGAGAAGAAAAGAAAAAAAAAATTCAATGTCTTCTCTTGCTAACACGTGCTCGAAAACCCCTCTTAAAATCGGTTTCCAAAATCCTAATTTAAGGATCGGTGATTGCCTTTTCATTTACTTCTGATTTAATTAAATCACTTCTTTTCTTAAAAACCCGGTTAAGAAACAGCGTTAAACATGGTCTTATATCTTGATGATTAATCCTTAGGTCTAGAAAATCTCTGGAATCACACCAAGATTATCAAAAAAAAAAAATCTTAATGATTAGACACATTATAAGAAGAATTATTCTTGGGTTCACCAACCAATAGGATTTTATTATTTCAAATTCGATATCTTTTAAAAAAGGAAATAAAATATTGGTAAGTTATATTATGTTTTTAAAATAAAAAAGTAAAAAAAAATAGTAGTTACAGAAAAAAAATTAAATTTTTTTTTAACGTCGTCAGCAAAACACTAAACCCTAAATCATAAACCCTAAACCCTAAATCTTAAACCCTAAACCCTTGGGTAAACTCTAAACCCTTGGGGTAAACTCTAAACCCTTAGATAAATCCTAAACTCTAAATAAAAACACTAAACCCTAAAACTTTAAACCCTAAATTCTAAACCCTAAACTCTTGAGTGTTTTAGTGTTTAGTGATTTTGATTTAAAATTTAAGATTTATCCTAGAGTTTAGGGTTGATCCAAGGGTTTAGAGTTTAGAGATTAAGATTTAGGGTTTAATGTTTTGCTGACGACGTTAATTTTTTTTTTTGTAATTAGTACTATTTTTTATTTATTTATTCTTATTTTTTAATTTTAAAAAGATAATATTAATTTGACAATATTTTATTTTTAGTTTTAAAAGATATCAAATATAAAATAACATAATTTTATTGGTCGGTGAACCTAGAAATTCAACAAAAAGCGTTATAAGAAATGGCGGAAGGCCGTAATGTAAACTAAATAGAAAGCTACTTCCCTTAAAAAAATTATTTCATTAGATGACCGACTAATCAAAAAACCTTAAAAGCTTATACGATTACAATGAGATCTGGAAGCGGATACGTGTCCTTGCCGGAATCCCCTAGAACAATTTGAGCCGGCTAAATACTAGAAACATCCACACACGACACGAGTTTCGAGAAAACGATTCTTTTTTGTTCGGAGGCCCACACTACCAGATCTATTCTCGACCGTTAGATCACGTGGACGAGTCCACTCCCTTGGTTTCTTTTAACCAGTCCCTCTCATCCCGTCACTCCTCAACGTGTTGTGAAGATACTCGCTGTTTCAAGAAGACAGGCGATAACACCGAAGAGCAAAAAAGAGAAAGAGTCGTTGGTAGAGATCTTAAATAAAGAACGATCAGGTAAAGATCACTCCTCACTTTCTTCTTCTTTCTATTGTTGGTATCTCAGTGTGATCTGTTCGTTGGTTTTTTTCTTTGATCTAGATGGAGACGGAGAGGACGAACAGTCAGGAGCTAGGTCTGAAACACCTGGCGTTCGTGAGAGTTGCGGCGATCCATGTTCTTGTTAGCCTCTCGAGCCTCTATGACTACGCAAAACAAAACTCTGGTCCTCTTAAACCAGCGGTGGGGAAGGTGGAAGGAGCCGTCACCACCGTCGTCACCCCTGTCTACAATAAACTCAAGGATGTTCCAGATACTCTCCTCCTCTTTCTAGATCACAAGGTAACCCTCGATACCAAACATGTTTCTTGATCTCATAATTTGATTCTTAAATCTCATGACCTAATTTTTTTTTTTTTTGTTTACGTTTCTAGGTCGGTGAAGTTTCGTACAAGTTTGATAAGCATGCTCCTCCGGTTGCTAAGAAAGTAGTAAGTCGAGCAAATGTGTTGATCCAAAAGACTACAGAGAAGGCTCAACGCTTTGTGAGAGAGGCTCGTACTGGTGGTCCTAAAGCTGCTTTTAACTATGCTGCAGCCGAGTACAAGTGTTTCCTTGTGACTAACTCGGTTAGAGTCTGGGCCAAACTCAACCGGTTTAAACCGATTCATGCAGTGGGGAACAAAGCTTTTCCCGTGGCTGCACACTTGTCTGGTATTTACAACGATCTGGTGACGGACATGACTCAGATGGGTTACCCTGTGGTTGGTTATCTTCCGTTGGTTCCTGTTGATGACATTGTCAAGGCTTATGAAAAGGAGGAAGGTGGAGCGCAAAAGAAAGGAGATGCTGCTGATGGAAACAAGTCGTCGTCTGATTCGGACACTGATTGATAATATGCTTGTGTGATGATTGAAGACGTTTGGTTGGTTGGGTTTGGCTACTTATGTAAATGATCTTATTAGGCCCTCTCTTGTTTTTTTTAGCAAGTGCTTAATTTCTTGGTGGTGTGACAATGTGATGCGTTTATTTCTGTCTTTTTTCAACCAGGAGAAATATAATATTGAGCAACATAACTAAGAGCATGAAACACTTGTGAAAGAATATTTATATTCAAAGATGCATATGGAGAATCAAAACGACTTTGCTAAGAACCAATGAATGCTTTTCTCTCATTTTGTAAACTACAAGTCGAAAGGGAATACAACTCCGGGTATTGAAACAGAGAGAAATCCTGCAACAGACAAAACAAGAGGTTCAAAACTGAGTACCTTCTGCTAACAGCACCTAGTAAAGCTTAAAGAACGGAAATAATGACGCTGGAACATATATAAGCACTGCAGATTCTAAGTACACACATGTCATGAACAATATACACCACTCCACGCCATTATGCGGATGAACCAAGGATACACTACTGAAACATTATACATTCACCACCAAAAATCAAGATAGCTTACTCAAATTTGATCAAAGTGCAAGCACTAATAGTTCTTCACAGTTTAGACCATTTCCTCCAACCAATTCGTTCTAAACGACAGAGACAAAAGCTATAATGTTGTTAAGGTATGCAGAGTATTATATTTGATCATGGTTGTGAACCTGTGTTCTTCTTCTTTTTTACATCAAAAGCTATAATGTTATTAAGAGGATGGTCTAACCATCCAGTTTAGAACATAGAGTCTACATGAGAGAAAATAATACCGCGAGATTGGTACTTTTTGCAAGACTATCTGTTCAGACATTTAAACAACATGATACAAAAATATTGACCAATAAGTAAATTGAGAACGTCAAGGGAGAAATTCTTTAGTTTTGGCCAAAGAATGACCAGTCTTCATCTTTTAAGTAGATTAACTAGCTGTAGACAATCCGATTCAAAATTTGTGACATAATAATATAGAAAAACCGCATCTGGGATTAGAAATAGTTTAAGTAGACATAAATTTGAAAAAAGGAAACAGTGAATGCAACCAAAAGAAAACAACATTTGAGATAAGAGACATGAACTTTAGTGGCAACATCCCAAAACAAAAACAAGGAAATAATAACTCTACCTAGCTTTAATCAGCATGAGACTCTCGACGTAACCCACGAAACAACTTGATCTTTTAAACGAATCTTGCTTTACATCAACTTCAAGTTTCATCTTCGTAAAACTAGCTCCCTTGACATCATGGTGGATAACACTAACCTCACCTCTGGAACATCTAGGTGCAAAAATAATGTCACCCATATGATTAATAACACATTTCATACGTAAACGAAGGTGGGGAAGATTATAGAAAGACTTTTCCTTGTAATCCTGTTTTCCTGCTTCGACAACGAACAAATCAATTGAAGGCACCGAGCGAGAAGGTTGAATGGCTATGGCTACTTTGCCACGGTAGTTTATTAAAGTTTGAGAACCGTTGTCATAAAAATACAAAAGTTTCATTTCCTCNCAGGATTATTTTATGTTGATAAAATTTTGTTAGTTCATAGTAGAAATTATTAATCTACTTGTTCAACCCATTTGTACTTGATAAATATTTTACATATTCAATGGAATAACCCAAAAAATGGTAATTGTAAAAGTTATTTTAGTTAATCGTAGATTGGTTTAGTCGTTTAAGACGGTCGACATTATTTTAAATTTTTAAATATTGACTTTAAAAATAATTAAAATTTATTAATTAGTATTTATATAAATTATACTTCTGTAAGCGCATATTTTGTAGATCTATGTCATACTAATCTAGAAAATAGTTATTTCTATAATTATAAAATATTTTCAATATATGAGTAGCTTTAACATTTTTTTAAATAGTTTGTTTAACTATTACCAATTATTTTTAGAAAATGCGATATTTGTCGTTTTTGTTTTAATTAAAAATTAAAATTTGTGTGGTCACTTCTAAATGATAAGGCCATCACATATATATATATATTGAATATAGTTTTCACATATAATTTTTCACTTTTAATTATTGTTTAATTTTTGAGGTTAAAAATATATTGAAATTTTATTAAAACTTTATTTTAAACTTAGAGTTTAATATTTTTCTAATACCAGAAAATATTTTGTAATGTTTTAGATATAAGTACTATATTTTAAGAATACATCAGATAATACTCATTCTATTATGATTTATTTTATTTCAAATTTTATAAGGGTCTAAAATTTTAGAAATTTTTACATGTATATACTAGTTGATGTTCCGCACCTTGTGCGGATTAATATATCTATACATCTAACAATTTTTAATTCTAAAAGTTATTTTTATAAAATAATAATAATTAAATTAGGTACAAAATTTAAATTATTATAAATTATAAAATGTCAATATTCATATTGGTTATCAATGTATTAAATTTTATTATTTTGTTTCATATTTTTATTTATGTGATGTAGATTTTGGATCAAAACCTTTTTTATAGTAATAACTAAATTATGAAATTTTGTAAGTGAAATTAACACATATTGTGTTTGGACTGAAAATAAATCATGTGGTACTGAAAGGATTATAAAAAAAATAACAAATATAAAACATTAACAAATAACAATAGTTTAGGAATGTTCAATCTGGTAAAAGCAAACCATTCAAAATCGAACCAAATCGAAATAGAGAAAATAGTTTGGATTTAGAAGTACCGAGGATGTTATTTTTAGAAAACAACAGTATATGAATATGAATCAATATATTAAGGGATCAAACCGAATAAGCAAAAGAAACCGATTAATTTGGATATATTAGTATACTTATATACAAAATTTATAATAATCTGTATTTGATCATTATTCAGCAAAAATCAGAGAAATTGGTTATACTATTAGTCATTAAAATTGTAAAGTAAGAAAAAAATAATGATGATATTATCGGTATATATTGTTAATATCTATTTATTAATTCCTAAATATCATGATAATTATATATTAAAATATATTTTTAAGAAAATATTAGTATATATNATGACATTGTTAAAAGTTAAAAACATGAATAAACCCATGCGGGTGCACGGGTCAAAGGCTAGTCTTCATTCCTTTGCAATGACATTTATAATTTAGCAAAAATGGTATGGTTAATGGGCTTCCCACTTTCATTTGGATCAGTTTTCGGTCTAAAATCAAATTAAAAATACTTTATTTTATATTTAAACTTGATCTCAATCCATGATTTAAAAGAACAGGATTATTTTATGTTGATAAAATTTTGTTAGTTCATAGTAGAAATTATTAATCTACTTGTTCAACCCATTTGTACTTGATAAATATTTTACATATTCAATGGAATAACCCAAAAAATGGTAATTGTAAAAGTTATTTTAGTTAATCGTAGATTGGTTTAGTCGTTTAAGACAGTCGACATTATTTTAAATTTTTAAATATTGACTTTAAAAATAATTAAAATTTATTAATTAGTATTTATATAAATTATACTTCTGTAAGCGCATATTTTGTAGATCTATGTCATACTAATCTAGAAAATAGTTATTTCTATAATTATAAAATATTTTCAATATATGAGTAGCTTTAACATTTTTTTAAATAGTTTGTTTAACTATTACCAATTATTTTTAGAAAATGCGATATTTGTCGTTTTTGTTTTAATTAAAAATTAAAATTTGTGTGGTCACTTCTAAATGATAAGGCCATCACATATATATATATATATTGAATATAGTTTTCACATATAATTTTTTACTTTTAATTATTGTTTAATTTTTGAGGTTAAAAATATATTGAAATTTTATTAAAACTTTATTTTAAACTTAGAGTTTACTAATACCAGAAAATATTTTGTAATGTTTTAGATATAAGTACTATATTTTAAGAATACATCAGATAATACTCATTCTATTATGATTTATTTTATTTCAAATTTTTTAAGGGTCTAAAATTTTAGAAATTTTTACATGTATATACTAGTTGATGTCCCGCACCTTGTGCGGATTAATATATCTATACATCTAACAATTTTTAATTCTAAAAGTTATTTTTATAAAATAATAATAATTAAATTAGGTACAAAATTTAAATTATTATAAATTATAAAATATCAATATTCAAATTGGTTATCAATGTATTAAATTTTATTATTTTGTTTCATATTTTTATTTATGTGATGTAGATTTTGGATCAAAATCTTTTTTATAGTAATAACTAAATTATGAAATTTTGTAAGTGAAATTAACACATATTGTGTTTGGACTGAAAATAAATCATGTGGTACTGAAAGGATTATAAAAAAAATAACAAATAGAAAACATTAACAAATAACAATAGTTTAGGAATGTTCAATCTAGTAAAAGCAAACCATTCAAAATCGAACCAAATCGAAATAGAGAAAATAGTTTGAATTTAGAAGTACCGAGGATGTTATTTTTAGAAAACAACAGTATATGAATATGGATCAATATATTAAGGGATCAAACCGAATAAGCAAAAGAAACCGATTAATTCGGATATATTAGTATACTTATATACAAAATTTATAATAATCTGTATTTGATCATTATTCAGCAAAAATCAGAGAAATTGGTTATACTATTAGTCATTAAAATTGTAAAGTAAGAAAAAAATAATGATGATATTATCGGTATATATTGTTAATATCTATTTATTAATTCCTAAATATCATGATAATTATATATTAAAATATATTTTTAAGAAAATATTGGTATANAAAAAAAAAAATTAATGATAAACCGGAAAGCTTACGTCATCGAAACGCTGATGAAATCAGCAGGACATCGAGATGTAGAAGCAAGTTTACAAAGGATAGAAACAACAAGATCGTCCGGGATTGAATCTAACAAATTGGGTCCGGTATTAGTTTCCGGCGCCGGAGAAATAGAAGAAGAAACACAACGCCGTCTTTTCCTCGCCGGCGTAAAGACACCGGCGGAGTAGAAAACTCTCTTGGTTTGTCTTACGGGCAACATAATCTTCTTCTTTTCGTCTTGAGAGGATTACAAAGCTCTCTCGCTTCTGGTCCCCTTTGATCTCTTGGCTTATAAATATACAAAGTAGTTGGGTTGGGTTGTGTCTCTCTCCTCCCTGCGTACATACGTATGCGCTACTTTTGAAATGACTACTTTACCCTTGTACTTTCGTCATATTTTCCGGTCAAACGCCGTTGACCCAAACGTCTGCTGTTTCCGTAGATTGATGATCCCCTCTAGAATATTTATTATCAATGGAGGTACAAACAATCAAAAGGATAGAATAGCAAGAATGGGTTATTTATTTATAATGATCCGTTTCTTGAGGGTAAATATGAATTTTATCCATATAAAAGAATAAAAAAGAACTGTTTTTTTTACCATGGAAACTGCTTCCTCACTTGCCAAGAATTAGCGCGTGTGACGAACGAAGGTATTACGGGAGGAGAGAGTGGGGTTCACCTGAGGCTAAGAGAGAGTGGGGGTTTAGGGTAACAAACTAAGGTAGAACTTATGAGCAGAAGGACAACCGTAGATAATTTTACATTAGAGCGGTTACTCCTTTTTATCTCTTTTCCTTTTGCCGTTTCTCCTCCACGACGTTACTTTTTTTAGTTTTCTATTTAATTTTTTATATTTCTAAAAAATAAAAGAACAAAAAGAAAAGTTCGTTTTCGAAACTTTAATAAAAGTTCGT
The DNA here is from genome assembly GCA_003260655.2 of Brassica cretica. Classification (NCBI taxonomy): domain Eukaryota; kingdom Viridiplantae; phylum Streptophyta; class Magnoliopsida; order Brassicales; family Brassicaceae; genus Brassica; species Brassica cretica. The sequence continues at coordinate 21,139,209 of QGKV02001556.1, forward strand.
ATTTTTTTTTTGAAAAAAATAAAAGTTCGTATTTTACTCCAAGAAAGAAGTAAAGTTTGCATATTTATTGAAAAATTAGTAGATATACATTTCAGAATATATAAAAAGCATTACTGAAAATATAGTTACTCCTACTCTTCAGAAAGATTGGAAGAATTAAGGTTACAAAAACGGTATCAATAGATAAATATCATATGATTGGTAATCCTTTCCCAAAATAGTAATTTCAGGAATAAAATCAATATAAGATTTTTTCATGCAATATATCTTCTTCTTTTTTTGTCAAACTCATGCACTATATCTACAACCATATCTCTGGAGCTTTTTGGATGGTTTAAATACTGCAGGTTTATGTTTTTTTTTTTGAACATATACTGCAGGTTTATATTCACTTCATCAGGGCTGTCTTTTATCACGTGCAAGAGAAATGGTTGAACAGGATCCATAATTTTTTTATTTTAGTAATAGCTATAAATTTAAAATCATATATTTATTAAAAATCAGATAACTATATTTAATTTAATTTTCATATTTATTAAACAATACATATAAATTACAAATTTGATTTTGTTTACATAACCAACAAAAATGCAATAACTCAGGAAGAAATTAACATTTATATCAATTATATATTTTGGAAAGTAAAAAATAGATGTTGGTGTATTATTTAATATTCAATGTAAATTTAGAAAGTTAATATTCTAAATTGATTATATTTAGAAAACTATTATTAATTAGTGATTGTAAATAAAGAGGGAAATATATAATTTTTCAGCAACTTTTACAAAAAACAGTAAACACAAAAAAGAAACACTAGTCTAAGCTTCTATCGTAAAGAAAACTGAGAAGTCTCCAACTTCTTGTTTAATCAAATCAAGAGTCCACTGTTTTTTTTGTCTAACCACTATCCAGATTCTATTGTTTTGTNTTATTTAATGATATCGTAGGATATTTCTCTATAGTATATTTCTTAAGGTAAAAATATATGTATAGAACTAGGGATGTTATTAATTTATTCACCTTAAAGGTAAATAAGCAAAATCTAGTCACCTTAAAATAGTAAGATCGATTTCCTAACCCACACGCAACCTAACATTTTCTGCTTCTCTATGGGCGGTTTAATGTAGGAAAATGCATGGCTTCGTAGCTAGTTATAGAGGCCTGATGATGATGCTAGTTCCGAATTTATTAGGGGTACTTTCAACTGACATCCATTACAAAACGGTACGATTTGATTGATTCGTGCGTTTCATCAAATTAGTCAATGAACGTGACTTTAAATAGATCGGGGGGAAATAAAGAGGGTTAAGACGTGGCGACCATAATATCAAAGTGAAGGCATCCTGTGCCCAATGCTCTCGCGGGTATCACGTGCCGTTGCTTCGTCTCTGCCACCTCAATTCTACGGTTACATCGCTTTGAATGTTGGTGAGGCCACCACGTGATTCTAACAACTTCAAGCTACTCATATTTACGTTACTCATAATACATGCTACAAATAAAATATACGACTCAGGTTACAACAAAAATACGTCTAATCTTCTTCTTTTTTCTTGTCGGCTACGTGTAATCTTTTCTCATCATTTGAACATATTTTTCAACAAAACCACTTATTTTTCCTCGTTAAAAATCGTAGAGGAAAACTAAAATTTTAAATCAAATCAAAAATATATTAAAAAAAATTAATAACAAGTTATATTGCATAGAATCGAAAAACATTGTGGATTGCGAAGCGAAAAGGGAACATAGGTGCTGCCTAGACAACAAGTATAAAGTATTTTTTGATAATTATACTTTAAAAATACATAATCTGGTAAGACCAGCTCCAAGCGAACGGCATTACGGTAAAATAGTGTTAAATTTAATAATTTTTCTCTCCAATCAGACTAGAAAAGTGACAGTATAATAGTATGATTCACTTTCTTGCTACAGTGTCACGCCATATTTGGTGATGCACTGTAGCAATGGCAAAACTTGCTTTTTTTAAAAAAAAAATTTGTTAAATCAAAACTGTTTGTTTAAATATTATCTAACCATAGTTAATTACATTTGATTTATATTACCATTTTATAACTGCATCAGTTATTTTAAATAAAAACAAATATATCATAATTATTTTGTTATCTTCTAATTGTAATCATATAAAATATTAATTTATATGAAAACAAATATAAACTACTTAAAATACATAACAAATTTTAATTTAAACACTGAAAATTAAATTATGAAATTAAAAATAATGCTTAATATAATATTTTGATATATAATATATCTATATTTGAAAATNTTTTGTATGATATCATACTTCTTATTTTCTTTATGGCATTCTATCACATATACATTTCTTAATCATCTTGTGTTGTTTTGAGTGATGATATACAATTCTCTTAGCTTTAGGAAAATAACACCAAAAGTTGCACGGTCCATAATATTTTTTCGTCAGTTGTAAATTTAAATGATTTTCATTCTTTGAATATTTACCATCATTATTATTTACCTGAATTCTTTTCATTTCATGGTCATTTTGCGAAGTAGTCCACTTAATTTTTATCTAGTAAAGAAATAATATAGCGTTAGGATCAATCAGATCATTCGTGGACGATATGCATTATTGTCACAATTGATAGAAAAAGTTAAAGGGAGAGGTAAACATCGACGTGGTCGCGGTTCTTTTCATTAGCTACTATCTCTCTTTCTTTTGTTGGCTATTCTAGTTTCGGCCTAACGATTTCTTAGGTTTAAGACTTATCTCATCATGAAATGTTTTTCATGCAAACTTTACCAAATTTCAAGGTCTTATAACCTTCTCTTCTAATCGTTTATGTTTTTAATTTGAAAGCATTTAGTTCAAAAAAGGGAAAGAAATGAAAAATGGTCATAACTCATAACCCCTTTTCTTTTTTTTGGATCAAAAACCCCTTTTCTTAAGAGATGCTATTCTTCAACCGATAAAATGTAAAAGGCGTTTGTGGAGAAGGCTAGTAATAAAGTCGCACACCTGGGTTGAAAATACGTACAAGGCAAGTACGCCTCCTTCGTATAAACAGATGTATTTTCACGCACGTAACGTTTGTCTCTGACTGTATATACAACGTATGAATATATAAAGATGATGTAGTGTTGCTAGGAACAAACCCTAAACAAATATATTGCACTTTTTACCAAATATTTTTATTTTACCAAATAAATAAATATATATTGCACCTTTTAGAGATATCACCATGCATGCAAATTAAAGAAGAGTTACAACCAACAGATTCTCGAAAAATGTTTAATCTAACAACAACTTTTGGGATCGGAAGAAAACAAGCAAAGCAACCTCACGCGGTAGCTTAAGACTCATATGCTAACAATAAATATATATTAGTTTCAAAGTTAGCCCCGCGAAAAAGTGCATTTCAATCAATTTAGAACGTCTCCAGTCTATATCCTCCTCATTCTTGGCGTAAGATGATGGGATTTAATTAATGAACTTCCTTGTCTGCGACGGGACAATTTAGGCTATATTAAATGTTAGTTTGTCGAAAATAGTAATTACTTGGGGTTTTCTAAAGTTACGTATAGTGTATATACGTTAGGACGTGATACTTAGTATAAAGAGGGAAAGAGATATATGTTGTTGCGTTACGCATGCGGAGTCGAGCCAAAGCTGGCCTCGTAACTGCAGTGATGTGTACTAAAGGAATGCCACGCATGTGACATGTACGTTGAGTACTATTCAAGAGTCGAAGTTTGGTCTTAAATAACCCAAAAGGGCTTATAACATTGTTATTCTACTTGTTACTGATAGTATCATAATTTTTTTCTTTACAAAATTAGTGTGATTCATAAATTCAGTGTGGTTGGCTAACCATTGGATTTAGTTAATGCATGTACACACTCTCCTGTTATGGTAATGATCAGTGAAGAATATATATATATATACACATATGTCCTAATTAAATCAGA
>QGKV02001556.1:21147813-21160013 GCA_003260655.2 Brassica cretica
AAAAAAAAGTTAATGGTGTTTATTGGATTTCTACTGGTTAAAAGTTATGGAAAATTGTTATTCACAAAAAATAATGTATTTACATTCAAATTTTAATGTGTTTTCTTAATATATGTGAAAAATCTAAAATATATCTCTTTTTGAAACGAATGGAGTATATAACACTAATGATAAGGAGTTATTTTATCTGATTTAAGCTTTAATTTTGCAATACCTATTAATACAAGAAAAAAACACCTCTACCAATATTCCTAGCAAACCATTCTCAAGGTCTATCAACCAAACGAACACATATCAGCGTAGCTGTCAAATTTCTTTGACACGTTTAACTTATACATAAATTCAAGGGCTGAATGACTTCTTCTAAAGCAAGTTGATTTATGAAAATCCAAATTCCTTTTCTTGTTTCCAAAATTTATTGCATATCAGTTTTTATCCTATATTCACACAAAAAAATCACACGTTAACACATTAATATACTATTTTCAGCATTATATATTGAGATTGGTATCTACAAAATTTCTAGTTTATATATCGAAAATGAATCCATTCGTTAAGTCTCTTCAGAAAGTTAAGAAATATGAACTGCAACGACAACTCAAAAAAGTGCCATTAGAAATTACGCTATGCGTTGTTTGAACACTGTCGATAAACTAGTAAAGAGGGACGAGTTCTCGTCGGTGGATCAAGACAAAGACGTGTTTTATTAGATCAAGTGAGTGCTCAGTTGTATTACAAAGAGGGGAAAACAAGGGAGTGAACCGGCGAAAGCTGGTTCGCCGGAGAATACAAGTCGACGAGAATAGAAAAATGAAACTCTAGTTTCTAGCCGAAAGTAAGTGATGTAGAGATTTGTGGATCCTTTGATCGTTGCCTCCCCTCCTTCTTTTATAGACGCGTGCTTGTTAACCTAATTCGTCTTGACCTAATGGACCTCCTCGACGATTGGACCGAGGTGCCGGGCCGCTGATTCGAGTCGTCGAGCCGGCGACACCGGTCGCTCGTTTGGTCGACTAAAAGCAGTCTAGAATCGAGTTGGTCACTCGGCTCGCGAGTCAACGAGTCGAGTCTCTTTGTTGTGATCATGTGTTTGGACAATTGTCTTGTGGACCTTTTGTGAAGGTCAGGTCCATGCCGAACATGCATGTTTTGATTTCCTTCAATGTTAGTCGATTTTGGGGGCAAAGATAATACTCCTTAGTCCTTACACAACTTGGGGTTGCTAGTAAAAGTTTTGTCTTTAACGGTGTTTACTTACGCTAATGATATGCATAAACTAATTAGATCACTGATTAATTAATAATATAGTGTAGTTAAGTATTTGCAATTAGAGATTAACGTCCCATATACATATTGCTAGTTTTATATTAATGTTGTCATTGTATCACCACACATACATAAATCTGTTAAAATTCATATTAATTGTTAATATAGGAACAACCGACGCATATTGTATGTCTAAATATAATATACCCCGTGGTGGAGTGTCGCAAATGTCGTGTTTAGTGTTGCTTTCTCCATTATTAATGATTCCTTCGTGCTATATTAATATTGCATATCTAGCTAATAACAAAAGTTGAGATACAAATACTTTAATGGTAACTAAATGCTAAAGGATCATACCGGAGGCATTTATTTGAAAAAGACTTTAGAATAAATATAGCATTTTATACGTTTATTTTAAATGATAGTGCAAAACCGTAAATCATATAAAATAACGTTTTACTGACGTAGAAGTTAGAACAGATGTTGAATATACCGGGTCGAAAACAAAAAGTTTGTTGAAATCAAAACAGACTTTTATAACATCACTAGAATGGTCCGCCCTACGGGCGGAAATTTATAATAAAAGCTATTTTATATAAATTTATATTAATTTTATAAAGCATTTAAAATCAGTATAGATTGAAAACAATATTATAGACAAACAAATAATAATAAAAAATTTGAGATAATATTATTGTTTTTAATAAATATTTTTGGTTTTAATTAAAATGACAATATCTTTCATTATTCACAATTTTTTAGAGAATACAAAATTAGCAAAAAATAATTCAGAAAATGTAATAATATACATAGTGCTATTATTTATATTTCAATTTGACATAATAAAAATATAAATTTTAAATAAATAATACTAAATTTATTTCAAGAATATTTAAGTTTTGAAAAACTTTTACACAAATTATTTATTTCATGATAATAAATTAGTCTATCTCCAAACTAAATCATTTAAATTTTAAAATATAATATAAAATATAATATAATATCATTTAAAATCATGGTCTTTCATTATAATAAATAGTTTTATTTGTTATGTTTTGTAACATATCTTTTGTTGAACTCTGTTTAGTAACAAAGTTATTTGTTAGGAATGTTTCTCATGATATTTTTAAATATTGTTTGAAAATAGTATTTTGTAAATTAATGAAATAGTATACTTCTCTAGCAAATTTTTACTTTAGTTACATACCACTTTCATATCAAATAATTTATTGGAGGAAGTTATAGTGAAGGAAAACATAACTAAAATGATTTTAGTATATATTCACCACTTGTTTTTGTTATTATTATTTAAAGTTATAAGTTTATCTAACTTTTAAGAAAATTTTCATTTTCAATACTGGTTTTGCCTCTATCATAATAATAAATATAAAAATTATTCAGAATTAAAGTTGATATTCAACACATATTTTTTTTCTCTTGGATATAAATTTGTTTCTGAATAAATTTTACACATTTCTGTGAAATCCATTGTTTTAAATTATGCAAAAAGTTAGATACCCATCGTGACAATCCAATACTTAGAATTTCTGTTTTAAAATATAAATTTTTGTTTGAATCTTGGCACGTACTCGAGAAATATTATGATAAACCAACAAACTCGTTGGACACTTAGGAATGTTCATGTATAATAGCACTTAGGAATGTTCTGTCTAATCATCTAGGTTCTCTGTTCCTTCTCTGTTTCTGATTGAGTCAAGCATTTTGTGTTCTATCAAATTCACAAACTTTGAGATCTCAGCTTTGTTTAATATGTAAAACAAAAAGTTTGTATAAAAAATCTAAGGAACAATCGCAACTGAATATAACACTTTCACTATAATCCCATCTACAATTTTGAGTTTTGTTTTAATCAAGATCTGCCAAATTGCTGGAGCATGTACATAACTTGACGCTTGCCATTCTCTAGGAGGATCTTCTTAAAAAAAACAGGGCATGTTTTTATCTTTTGACATTTTAATAAACTTGTACAGCTTTTCATAACCTTGAAGATAAAACAATATATGAATTGGAAGATGATTCAGGGACTAAAAAGCATTGGAGCTTGGTTTTCCCACTTTGGTAAACTCAAGCTATTTGGAGATTCAAAAGACCACCCTTTTAACTATTTTTCAAACTCTACACGATCGATTATATTCAGCATAAGCATAGATATCTTGGCAATAGGGTAAGCCTGAAATATATTCTCCATGAAGTTTGAAAATGGCTCGTAGAAAGTAAAACATGTATTTTTCTAAATAGCATCAACTGTGCCTGCAAAATGGAATAAATAGCAATGCTCCAAAATGGAATAAAGACATACATTTTTAGACTGAACTTGAGTTGAGCTTCCACCGTTCAAATCATCTCCTAGACCACCGTTGCCGCCCTGATAAAACCAAGATGCACAATGTTACTTTAACGTACAGAAAAGCAATCAAATGTCGATACAAAATTATATCGACAACAAAGTCAGAGACACGAAGACGCTGGCGCTCGTCGAAGATGGGTGAGATTGTGAAAGTCTGAGGCTTCGCAGTGTAAGTGAAACTGGTCAGGCTGAGCTGGAACGTGTATGTCTTGCTAACAATGTCGGTAATAAACAGGGGAGCTAAATATCATCTGGGTTCGCAACACCTCCAGCCTGTAAGACAGAGTATAAAAACAGCTTCGTCAGCCTCATCACCAACGCTTAACTCCACAGGGTATNTAATTGGTAATCTAGAAGGTAAAAATTGACATAACATAAAACAAAAAACTTAAATTTTAATTTATAATTTGTCGTATTTATTCAATTTACATATCCAACTTGGTCTATTTTATTAATTGTCCGAAAATCTGGGATGAATTTAAATTTAAATTTAATTTTCCACAACATTAATATTTTTTTTAATTAAAAAACTTATAAAATCCCATCGTGTACCTATTGTCACTTCTTTTTGCTCCTCCCGTTCAAGTTTTAATCTTAGGGCAAAGGTTAAATCGCCGCCTCCCTCTCCGCTCCTCTCGCTACTTACGCAGACCATTCCGCTGCTATGTCTCAGGTACAGTGTCCACCTTCTTTTGTTGGTCCCCGTCTTATACTCTGCTGGGAGATAAATAGTATCGCAGATCTAGCTCTGAAATCGAGACGGAGCTTCTTGCGATCAATCCTACGATTCCAATTACCAGAATCACATCGCGAATCGTTCAATTTCAGCTGATCGATTACTAAATCGATCCTTGGTTTGATTGGTGAATTATTTGACTTATATTGCAGGTAGACAACAGAAACTCTTCAGCAGCCAAGCGTGCTAGAACTGACGGTACGGCGTTAGACTAATGGTTTTATACTAGAAACTATGAATACATATTTGTTTTTTTTTTTTTTTTAATTTATTGTTTTGGGGGTGGGATAGGGGGACGCAGGGAAGATGATTGGACCTGCCCCAGTTGTGGCAATGTCAATTTCTCATTCCGGACCACCTGCAATATGCGTAATTGCACTCAGTCTCGACCTGCTGATCACAATGGGGTATGTAGTTTGATTTGAGAATTGATTTTGCATAACAGTCATTACGTTTTTTCTATGGGGCTGAATTAGAGCTTTTGTATGATGTCTCGTGATGCATGATCGTAGCCTTTATGTTATCAGACTTGGTAGAAGCACACATTTATACACAAACAGCCAGGTCGGTAGTAGTTTTAAGTTAAAAAGGACTTTCAGGTGTTTTGTATGAACAGTAAGAACTTAGGTGAAAGTCCAGCCTTAGTGTTCTCTATATATTGCAGCCTATTGAATTTTACTGAGCTCTGTGACATCTGCAATTCCAGCAGCAACATCAGATGTTGCTGGAAGTTGTAAGTTGATAAGAGATTTGCAAAATCTGAAGTGTTCATGCATTTTTTTGAGTTTTGTTAGTCCATGTGGGAGTTTTTTTTGACTAATCCACTGTTTCTAGGTTTCGTACTTTGATTTCATTTAAGAAACATGAAATTTTTTTTTTCAGATTAAGAAACTCATATCTTCCAACAAGTGCAGCTATATGCAGACTGCTAGATTATGCATGATATAAGCAGTTATCTAATTGGTTTTCTCTCATTATTTACTACCTGTTTGCAGAAGTCTGCTCCCAAACATATGCAATCTCCACAAAGCTTCTCATCGCCAGGGAGATATTTAGGATCTGGGGGTCCCCCTCCAGTTTATATCGGCGGATCACCATATGGATCCTCTCTCTTTAACGGGTCTATGCCTCCTTATGACGTCCCCTTTTCTGGGGGTTCGCCTTATCACTTTAACTATAGTAGCCGACTTCCTGCTGGAGCTCATTACAGACCGTTACATATGTCTGGACCACCACCACCATACCATGGTGGATCTATGATGGGAAGTGGTATGTAACTCTTTTTATCAGTTTTTTTTTATTTTGCGATTTTCCAAGTGGATGAAATGTCTTTCAAGTAACCATCGTTTTACCCGTGTCTAATTTGGCTGGTGTTTTTATTGCAGGAGGCATGTATGGAATGCATCCACCACCCATGAACAGGTATGGCCTTGGGATGGCCATGGGTCCTGCTGCTGCCGCCACTATGGTATTTATAACAGTTTGATTCTTGTTTCTACACGCAAATATCTTATAAGTCGTTGGACTTGTTACGGGCGCTGAAATTTTTAATAATACGTGGGCGCCATTTTGCAGATGTCAAGATCCGGGTACTATCCAGATGAAAAATCACAAAAGAGAGGTATTTGATAGTCTGGTTATGCTTTTCACCATTCTAGAACATGTCAGATGTTAAGTTATTTATTTTATTGTGATAAGAGTCAACTTGATATATTCATTTGTGTGTTTCATTTACAGATTCAACTCGTGAGAATGATTGGACATGTCCGAATTGTGGTAATGTAAACTTCTCATTCAGAATTGTATGTAACATGAGAAAGTGCAACACTCCAAAGCCTGGGCCCCAGGTTTGTGCCGCTTTTTTTTCNTATTATCTTTTTTTAATCAGGGAATACGACCATATAGTCCTTGTTCATTACAGGGACGTGAGTGATAAAAAAGAGGTGACTTTCCCCTATAAGCAAACATTTTGTCATACTGAATTATAAAACTTTCAGTTTTTATTATGGTTTTGCTTTTAACTTTTTCAGGGAAAGCAAAGTAGTGGAACCGTTTTGCAGTTTTCACTGAATCCTTCCACTCTCTTTTCATCTCCAAGCTACAGTCACCACATTGGTGATTCTTCTACTGACGTACAACAGCAGCATTCAGAGGCTAACTCTGGCGTTGTCTTTAGTAGCAACGGAGGTGAGGAGGGGAGTGGAAGTTCTTATGAGGCTATTAAGAGGCTTGAGGAACAACTTAGTCTTGGTGATGATAATAATGTAGTTCAAAACGAAAGTTTGGATGGGCTCCAGTTTCTGGACTTTAGTACGGATGTTGACCACCGTGTTCCACCACCAGCAACTGTACATCAGAGACCAGAGAGTAGCAGCAAACTAGGGAGATGTTACGGTGGTTATGTTGGATCCCAATACAATAATGTTAGTACTGTAGGTCCACCACTCTACAGTCAAAATGAAAGTTTGGATAGCCTCCTATCTTTAGAGTACATTAAGGATATGAATCAGCTTGCTCAACCAGCAGCTGGACGACAGAGACCGGAGAGTAACAGACTTGATAGGTCTTCCGGAGGGTATATTGGAACCGAATATCATCCCAGCAATCTCATGCTTGTAAATAATGGTTCAGGTAGGCCAAAGTTATAAAGCATTGGTTTTCAATATTCATTTGTTTTTTCCTTTCTATTTCCTCACTGTAGCACACTTTATAGAAGAAGGTTATTAGGAAGAGTAAAAAAAAAAGGATTCTTGTTACAGGTGGTAGTGGAGGGAGTGGCGATCAAAAGACTGGATCTTGGAAAGATGTGCTGGAGGCATGTGGGGCTTCTATAGCTCTTAACTCTCAGGTAGTTCCCTCATATAAATTAAATGAAATGTGGTATCAAACAACGAAGACTATCTTGTATCTATTAGTTAGTTTGCAGAAATAAAAAACACTTAGGAATCTTAATTAGTAGATTTTTTTTTAACTAAGAAGTAAAAGTTTATTTATGTAATTTTTTTGTTAAAAGCAGGGAAGCACACCAAGTCAGGCGAATGGTTTGCTACCTGTAATAACGCAGGAAGATTCTAACTGGGATTATGGCAACCAGGCTGACCAAGGTATGTTATTTTCTTTGCAAAAGATTACTGTTTAGGCTTTAGACCTTGTTTGACATCGGTCAGTGCTGATAGTTATCTTAAATTTCAGGTACATTGTTGTTGCCTCAAGAACTTGATTCTTCTTTGCAACTTCCTCCTTGTTATTCTGAGCTGGTAGCTCCTGAGAATAACGGCGACCACAGTAGATTAATGGTTGATGAAGAGCAAACCGGGCCGCCTCTCGAGCAAGTAATGAATCACACAGTTGCGTATAATCAAAAGTTTACTATCCAGGACATATCACCAGAGTGGGGCTATGCAAATGAAACTACGAAGGTATAATACAGAAAATGATATTACTGTCTTGCCTGGTTAGAAACAAAGAGTTGGTGATTAATTGGATTTTTCATTTTGACAATGCAGGTGATAATCATAGGATCATTTCTCTGTGATCCAACAGAATCTACATGGGCTTGCATGTTTGGAAATGCTCAAGTTCCTTTTGAGATCATTAAGGAAGGCGTTATACGGTGCCAAGCCCCTCCATGTGGTCCTGGCAAAGTGAATCTATGCATTACTTCTGGAGATGGACTCTCTTGTAGTCAAATAATTGAATTTGAGTATTGCGATAAGCCTGATGATAGATCTTGCCCTAAGAGCAGTCCCGATGAGCTTTTGTTACTTGTAAAGTTTGTGCAAACACTTCTCTTGGATAGAAAAGGCAACATAGAGCCAAGCACTGATGATGATGAATGGAGGCGTATCATAGATAAAATTCGAGATGGCACTGCAACATCATCAAGTACTGTTGACTGGCTTCTACAGGAGCTGCTTAAAGACAAGCTGGAGGCGTGGCTGTCTTCAAGATCCCAAGACAAAGACCAAACATCTTGTTCGTTGTCAAAGCAAGAACAAGGCATTATCCATATGGTGGCAGGCCTTGGCTTCGATTGGGCGCTCTCTCCAATTCTTGGGCATGGAGTTAGTGTGGATTTTCGTGATGGTAACGGATGGAGCGCTCTTCATTGGGCTGCACAACTTGGAAGGTGAGTATGTAGAGAGCACTAGGCCTGAAGGTTTGGGTAGCTCGGTTCGGGTAGTTCGGAATTTGGTTAGTTCAGTGTTATCAAAAAATCTTGTCGAATTGAACCGGAAAAAAGTTTGGTTCGTTTTGGTATTCGGATAGTTCGGTTTTTTAAATTTATCAAAACTAGCCGAAATTTTTGGTTTTGATTATATTTCGGTTGAAACTTGGCTAAATTTTGGTAATTTCGGTTAGGTTGGTTTAATCGGTTAATTGGGTTTGGAATTTTGGTTAAGTCAGTTCGAAATTGGTTAACAATTTTTTTTTCTNATGCATTACTTCTGGAGATGGACTCTCTTGTAGTCAAATAATTGAATTTGAGTATTGCGATAAGCCTGATGATAGATCTTGCCCTAAGAGCAGTCCCGATGAGCTTTTGTTACTTGTAAAGTTTGTGCAAACACTTCTCTTGGATAGAAAAGGCAACATAGAGCCAAGCACTGATGATGATGAATGGAGGCGTATCATAGATAAAATTCGAGATGGCACTGCAACATCATCAAGTACTGTTGACTGGCTTCTACAGGAGCTGCTTAAAGACAAGCTGGAGGCGTGGCTGTCTTCAAGATCCCAAGACAAAGACCAAACATCTTGTTCGTTGTCAAAGCAAGAACAAGGCATTATCCATATGGTGGCAGGCCTTGGCTTCGATTGGGCGCTCTCTCCAATTCTTGGGCATGGAGTTAGTGTGGATTTTCGTGATGGTAACGGATGGAGCGCTCTTCATTGGGCTGCACAACTTGGAAGGTGAGTATGTAGAGAGCACTAGGCCTGAAGGTTTGGGTAGCTCGGTTCGGGTAGTTCGGAATTTGGTTAGTTCAGTGTTATCAAAAAATCTTGTCGAATTGAACCGGAAAAAAGTTTGGTTCGTTTTGGTATTCGGATAGTTCGGTTTTTTAAATTTATCAAAACTAGCCGAAATTTTTGGTTTTGATTATATTTCGGTTGAAACTTGGCTAAATTTTGGTAATTTCGGTTAGGTTGGTTTAATCGGTTAATTGGGTTTGGAATTTTGGTTAAGTCAGTTCGAAATTGGTTAACAATTTTTTTTTCTAAAGAATCGAACTAATCGATTACTGAACTGAAAACCAAAGTTTTTTATAAACCCGCTTGAACAGAACTAACCGAGATTTCAGTATGGTTCGGTTAAAAACCGCAGGCCTAGAGAGCACCCTCATTTCAACTGTTATATTTGTAGACAATAGCTTCACTTGAATCTAATAACCTACACTGTTTTCTTTGTTGTGGCAGTGAAAAAATGGTGGCTGCCCTTATAGCTTCAGGGGCATCAGCTGGAGCAGTAACTGATCCCAATACGCAAGACGCGGTTGGTAAAACTCCAGCTTCGATAGCTGCCTCTAATGGTCACAAGGGCCTCGCAGGTTATCTATCAGAGGTGGCGTTAACAACCCATCTCTCTTCGCTCACACTTGAGGAAACCGAAAGCTCTAAAGAGAGTGCTCAAGCAGAAGCAGAGATAACAGTGAAGTCCATCGCAGGAAGAAGTCATCCCGTTAATGATGATCCACAATCACTGGCTGCATTGAAAAACGCAGCTGAAGCAGCTGCGAGGATCCAGGCAGCATTTCGTGCACATTCATTCAGAAAGCGACGACAGAAAGCTGATATGTATGCTTGCTTGAAAGAGTACGGGATGTATGGAGACATGTCGAAGCAAAATGCACGGAACTACCATTCAGCAGCTTTATCTATCCAGAAGAAGTACCGTGGCTATAAAGGTCGCAAAGAGTTTCTGAAAAAGCGTCAGAAAGCTGTCATGATACAGGTATGCTAACAGTTTTTACCGTGGTTCTAAACACCGGTCTAGACGAAACGATTTTTTTTAAAATCCGATTTATACAATTCAAATCCGTCTAAACCCTTCTAAATGGGTTTGAACCGTTCTAAATGGGTTAAACCGTTTTAAATAGGTCTAAACCCTTCTAAATAAGTCCAAACCCTTCTAAATCGGTTTAAACCGATCTAAACCGGTTCAAATCGATCTAAATTAGTTTAATTCTGTTAAATTAAATAATAATGTTTAGTACAAATCCACAAATTTGTCTAACCTTTTTTGTTTTGTATATCTAATTTTGACAATTCATCAAAATAATTTTATAATTAACACAAAAACTAAAATATCTTATATAAATGTGAAATATATATAGAAACACATAGGCCTAGGCCCTGGACAATCTGTCCAGTCGCTAGTCTTCTACGGACCACCTAGTTTCCGCCTAGCGATTTCTTGAACAACTTTTTACTAAGATGAATATAGTTGTTTTTCATTAGCCATGCAGCCTCTCTTAATTATCTTTCTAAATCTGGCAGGCTCATGTTCGAGGTTACCAAACGAGGAAGCAGTACAAGGTAATCTGCTGGGCGGTAGGAATGCTAGATAAAGTAATACTGAGGTGGAGAAGAAAAGGTGTTGGACTAAAAGGGTTCAGGCAAGACGTAGAAAGTGGAGAAGACAGTGAAGATGAGGACATTCTGAGAGTGTTTCGCAAGCAGAAAGTAGATGGTGCAGTGAATGAGGCTTTCTCTCGTGTTATGTCTATGACTCGTACTCCAGAGGCTCGCCAACAATACCACCGTGTGCTCACGACATACTGTAAAAAAAAGGTAACTTGCAAGATTGGTGAAGTTAGTATATGTTTGAGGTGTTTCTTGGTTGAATCATCTTTTGTTTCTTTTGTTTTTTGAAGGCTGAGCTTGGGAAAACAGAGACATTAGGAATAGGTGGTAGTGGTGATTATGAGGATGATGATGCCTTATTCGACATAGCTGATATGGAATATGACCATTTGTTTTCACTGCCTTGAGAGGGAAAGCCATGCAACAAATGTGGATTTAGAGGTTTTAATATAATAATCTGTAGATTTGTAAAGTTTTAAGAGAAAGTAGTTTTATAGAGTTGCAATGAAAAAGGAGAAGCTTGTTGTTAGTAGTGAGCGACTGTAAATGATCTCTATTGTGGTCAACTTTGGTACAAATTTGGAAACATTGTTTCTTTTTGTACAAGAGAAAAAACAAAGTAAAATGACAAGGAAAATGATCAGGTAACTGGCAATGAAAACAAGGAGGAAAACTCCAACTTGTTTGGATTTGTAGATCCGATCTGCTTCGTTCATGTCTTGTTTTGTTTCTGTTAGGTTCAGAATTTGATTCTCTCGTTATTTTAATTTCTCGAAGGAAAGTCTTACATTATTAACTGAAAGACAAGTTCAGCAAATCAAACCAAATAACCAATAAACAAGATATGCAGTAGAGATTCCTAAACTCTCCCAAGCCCTCTCAGGCGCCAAGACCGTCCACCGGCCATTCAACAATCTTACCACATCTCAAGAGTCTCCTATTTATTCTGATCCAACTAGATATGACACGTTCTTTTTTACAAGGAATCAATCCAAGAGACTGATAATCATGAATGTATTACATATGTTGTTCATGGATAAAGTAGGAAGAAAGCTTCTTCTCTTTTAGAGTTTCATTGGCATGGCCAACAACATTGATATCTTGGGTTATTGCTTTGGTCGTGTTGCGGTTCTCTTACCCACCAGATTGGTATTCGTTCAGAAAAGTTGTCTCCTCATAGTTTCGGGCTCTTGATCACCGGTAGTAGGTCGTGTGGAGGCAGCGGCGAGGGCATCCAGACATTCT